>JAODAL010014129.1:0-88553 GCA_025379985.1 Phyllomedusa bahiana
CCTTTTGTCTTCTGAGGGCCCTTTAAACTTAAAAAAATTTTTTCCCCATACTTTTTGTGGGGCCCCAATTTAATAATTTTTTAAAATTTTTAATCATGTCCCCCCCCAAAGCCGTCTTTTTTCAAGACGGGAAAAAGGGTTAAATTCTACAAAACCTCCCCCCTCATAACTAAGTTTGCCCCCTTTCCCCCTTTAAAAGTTTGGGGTTTGCTGGGCTTTGCACTTTTCTCTAGTTTCCCTTAAAATTTTTTATAAATTGGGGCCCAGAACTGAACAGAAAATTTTCCCAAGTGGGGGTTTCCCCCAATTTCCTTTTAAAAAACGGGTTGGTAAATTCCCATCCTTTTTCCCGCAAGCCCCCATGCCTCTTTTAATAACCGCCAATATCTTATTGCCTTAGGGGCAGTTTATTGAACAAACCGGGTTTGCTGTTCTGTAGTCTATGTTTTCTACAAGAACGCCCAGATCTTTCACTCATCCCCCCCGGGCTTGCATGAGGTTTTTATAATCATGTGAATGGAGCCCAGCACTGACCCGTATGAGGGCTTTGGCCCTACAGGGGAAAACATAGGAACCCACCTGAAAAGGGCAAATCTTCATGTGGTGGGTTGGGCCAAAACCAAAACAAACAATGCATTGAAAGCCTCTATCGGGTTTGGGGCTTAATAGGGGCCATAGCAGAAATGAAATTTATTTATTTTTTTTTTTTAAACAAATTTTTATTAATGAAGACAGTCGCCCAAAATCTAAACCCAATATCAAAGTAATCACAAGGGAGCAAAAAATACAAACCCAAATAGTTTTCAAAAAAAAATTCCTGCAAATCCCCTTTTAAAATTTTGGGACCAAAAACCCATACTTTTTTTAAAAAAAAGGGAAAAAACTAAGGTAAAACAGAAACTGATCCTCGTCTTTTACTATACCCCCCCCTTTCCCCCCCCAAAACCAACAAACCCCCCCCCTTGGGGAAACAGAACTCTCCAAACCCTCCCTTTCCCACTGCAAAACCCTTTTTTCTATTCTCCGGGTGCCTAATTTTTCCCAAATTGTTTTAAAAACCTTTCTAAAAAAAATTACTCGGTAAAACTGGAAAAGGTTCTGGGAAATTAGTTTTTTTTTTTCAAGCCCTTTGAAAATTTTTTTGGGAAAATTTAAAAGGCTTCCTTTTTCTTAAAAAAAACCCTTTTGGGCCCGCCCCTTTATCCTTATTTGTTTGTTCCAATTTCTCAAAATATAGGGGCTTTTTTAAATTGGGGTCCACCACTTCTAAAAGGGTTGGAGCAGTCGGGGTTCCACCCAAATTTGCCTCAAAAAGCTTTTTTTGGGGGTGCCAACACCCCTTTCCACATAAACCCCCCTTTTGGAGGGGGCCCAAATTTTAAATTTTTCCCCTTATTCCTCCCTGGGGTTTGGTTGTTTTGGAAAAAAAGTGGAATAAACAACCCTGTGGGCCCGGAAGATATAGGCACTGCCAAAAGGTTTCCCTTTATAAAATTTTTGGGACTTTTTCCCCAAAAAAACCTGCAATTTCTGGGTAGGCCCACAAAAAAAAGGGAAGGGGTTTGGGGCCCTGCCCAGGTCACACTTCGGGGCGGGCTTTTAAAAATTCGGGGGGTCCCACCCCCCGTCTAAATTATGAGCCAACCAAAACAGGGGTCCCCCCTCCACTGTTCATTAACTCCCCCGGCCTTTCCGAACCAGTGAAAGGGCCCCCTTGAAATTTTACCCTGAAAAGGCCTACATCTTGGACGGGGCTTTTTCCCATCCTCTAAATACTTTTTTTCCGCTACTGACTCTGTGTCTTTAATTTCCCTAGTTTAAAGGGGAGATTTTTTTATAAAAAAGCCTCTAACCCCTTCTTTTTTTGCAAAGGTTCCCCAGAATTTTCCCTTGTTTCTCCTTTGGGATGTAGATTAGATATATTTTTCCCTGCAAAAGCTTTCAATTTTTTTGTAAATTTGGGGAAAATATGAGTTACTCCCAAGTTTATATTTTGGTTTTCAAAGTTTTCCCGCCAAATGAGTAAGGCCCCACTGGAAGGGGACAGAAGATCTCCCAGCGAATTTTTATTCCCCTTTTGACGCCATCTATGGGGAAAAACTTATTTTTCCCCCCCGGGCGAAAAAAAGGGTGTCTTTCCCCAAAGGGGGAAAAAGTTTCCCGAAAATATACATGGTCCCCCCCCGTACCCCCCCCCCCCCCCAAACCCCCCCCCCAAAATGGGCGCCATGGGAGCCCGAGTGGGCCCCCTCAGGGTCACCTCTTTTTTAAATTTCCCCCGGGTGTAAAATTTTTCCCCCGGGGGGGGTTTTAGTAGAGCCACAGGGAGCAGGGGCCCCCCAACCCGTGCTTCCAGGTCAGTAAATTGGGAAAAAAAAAAATCGGGAACCCCCTCAGCCAGTCTTGACGTGTCTTTAAAAAGGCTGCCCAAAATTTTATAAATCTTTTGTTTTTCAATTGGGCAGCCTCCCCCGAGTCCTCCCCATGGTTAAAATTTTTTGATAAAAAGATACAAAAGCGTTTACTTTCCCCGATGAACTTCATAAAAGCCCTGCCCTAGAAGGGACTTTCTTTTGTTTTGCTTTAACAATAAAGAAGGTTTTTAAGAGGATAAGGGAAAGCCCCCGCAAAAATTAAACCCTTTTGATTTTAAATTTGGGTTCTGCCCATTAGTGGGAAAAAAGGGGATTTCCTTTCCCTCTGGGCCAATTCCTTAAAAATTTTTTTGGGCCAAAAGGGGGGGGGGAAAGTTTTAACTGGGGAGGGCATGCCCCTTTCGATCCTAGCTTTAAACCCCCAGATTTGGTCAGTTATTTTTTAACCCCCATCTACCCCAGGGCCCCTTTGAGGGGCCCCCCACTTGGGGTTTCCCCCAAACGGTTTAAAAAATGGCATTTTTCCTTAAATTTATTTTTAAAACCCTAAAACCCCCATTTTAACTAACCTCCTAAAACCCCTCTCCCGATGCTTGTTTTGGATTGCCCCCCGAATTTGGAGCATATCGGGGCCGCCAAAAACAAGGGAAAATTTTTACTTCCCTTTGGGTCCAACGTTAATCCCCTTTAAAAATTGGCGCCCCCCAAAAAAAAACAAAAAAAGGGGGGAAACTAGTGGTTCCAAGGGGGGATGTTTAAAAAAAGCATAGGCGAGAGTGGGGGATCCCCCCGGGGGCGTTTCTTTTTTTAGAAAATTGGTGGGTGATATAAACCCGGGGTTTGGACCCCCAAACCTTGGGGGAGTTTTGTACATCGCTGTGAGAATTTGGGTTCTGAAGTTTCCTGTGAAAACCCCTCCTGTCCCGCAAAACCTTATTTACCATTCCCAATTGACATTGTCAAAGGGGTTTTTCCGGCCAAAAACCCCAAAAAACGCTGGAGGGGCCCCTGGTCCTGGCTCCACTATTTTAAAGCAAAACCTTTGGGCCCCTTAAACTGCCCTTACATTCGTACCCCTGACCGCCCCCGGACGGAAAACCCCCTTTGGTGTTAAAACCCCATCCGGGCCCTGGATTAATCTAGACAATCTTTTTGCTATGACTTAAAATATTTTTTTTAAAAATCCTGATTAATCAGAGAGATTGGGGGAATGATTAGGGGTGGGGCAAAGGATCCTTCCCCTTTTTGTGGGGGTGGGCTTTTAAAAAACGCAGGGAACTCCGGATGGGATCATAGATTGGTGTTTGGGGGGAATTTCCGCGAGGGCTAAAGCTAGAAGTGGTGTTATGTCCTTCGCTAGTTTTTTATAAAAGTTTCCCCCGACAGGGGGCCCCCCCGGGCCAGGGGGCCTTTTGGGGTGGGGATACCCCTTTAAACCCCTTCCTCAAAATTTCCCTCCCCCCGTGATGTCAAACATTGAGCAAAAAGGCACTAAACTGCCCCCTTTTAAATTTCCCGTTTAAATTTGATCTTTCTGGGAAATCCTTTGCCTTTTTTGGCAAACAAATTTTGCCTGGGGGTACAGCTTTTTATAGTATCTTTCCAATAACCCCGTTGATTTTTTTGGGACTTTTTTCCATAATAACCTCCCTCCCCTTTCAGACATAAGGGTTCCCGCGCTCCCCTGTTTTTCCTAACCAGTTTGGGGCCCGCATTTTTCCCCCCCCTTGTTTTTCCCAAAACGAAATAAAAGGCCCCCAGACACCCCATAAAAAAGGGGGCCTGTCTTTTTTTTGCTGAAGCTCAAAACCTTTCCCCTTGGGCCCAAACCCCCAATTCTCTTTTTTTATCTAATGAGGGGTGGGAAAAAAAAATTGGGATATAGGGCAAATTCTCAATAGCTCCCTCTTTTCCTGGTTACCCCAATGCCTTCTTTTTTGCTGCACATAGGGGCATAAAACCACCCCTGGGTTTTTAAAAACTTTTTTCCCCCCTCCCAAAAAAAGCCCCAAAGGGTTTTATGATATGGGCCCCATTTTTCCCTTTTTCAAATCCTTCCCCCCTTTTCCCGCAATAATTCCCTAAAGTGGTCCCTCCCGATGGAGGGAGGCGGGGAAAAAGCTAAAGGATGTTTTGTTCCCTTGGGGGGGGGGAGATCTCGGCCCGGGGTAACTGACACCCCGGGGTGATCGGAAATCACCAGGAACCCCCAAAATCTACTTACTCCCACCTTACTCATTTAGGAGATGGGGTAGCCAGAAAATTGTCAAATTTTGGACCATTCAGGTGAAACATGGGAAAAGGGGGGTATTTTTTGGCTCTCCCCCCGGGGGTTGTTTTAACCCAATGCGTTACCGTCCCCCGGGGGGTTGGGAGGAACCCCTCCCGCAAGGGTCTGCCTGGGAAAAAATTTTTGGGCTCTGGGGTTTGCCTGTTTTTTCCCCGTCCCCCTGCCTCGTTCAAAGGCAAAAGTTTAAAAACTCCCCCCCTATCAAGGATTGTTATCCTGTCCTCTAGGGCCCAAATTGTGAAGGCGCCTAAAAAACTCCCTATCCTGTTTGTTTGGGGCGTTACACTTTTAAAAAGGCTCAATTTTCCCGCCGGAGTTTCTAAGGGAAAAAATTATAATTCCTTCCCCCCTCCCTCCCTCAGAAACCCGCTTGATGAATTTTTCAGGGTGAATTCTTTTTGAAAAAAAACATCACAAAACCCCCCCTTTCCCCCGGACCCTTTCAGAGCCCCTTACCTCTCCAACCCACCCTTTTCTTTAGGGGGAAAGAAAAACTCTCTTGTGAAAGGTGGGGATTTCCCGGGGAAAAAGGGCTTTTGTCGGGGCCTTTTGTTTCTTGGGGGTGTCCCAATTAAACATCGGGGTTTTTTTGTGGGTGAACGCAACCCCCTTTAAAATTCCATTTTCAATATTTTTATATCGCCAAACCAGTTTTAACCAGATATTGAAAGAGGCAAAATGGGACAAGAAAACCCGGGGTAAAGTGCACATACCCCTCCCCCCTCCCCCCCAAAACCCCCTCTTTAAACCCCATAACTGTAAAAAAAACATTTCCCCTCTAAACCCCCTCTTGGGGTTTTCCCTTTTTTGCTCCTCTGACTTCCCCTTTTTTTCTTATTAAAATTTAAGGAGGCGGGAAAAAACTCTCCTCCCAGAGTTTAGCGGTAAAAACTCACCCTCACCTCCCCCCCCCCCCCCCCTCCAGATAAAGGACATAAAACCCTTTGGGAAAAGGGTATATATCTCTGACAATAACATTCCCGGGTTTTTACTCGGAAGAAATTTAAAGAACCTCTCACACAAAAATTTTTTTCTTAGCGTTCCCCCTGAAACATAATTTAAAAATGACCCCCCTCTAAGAAAATGGCATCAGAAAAAATCAGGGGGGTTCCCCATGGGTTTTCCAAGCCCTCACTTTTTGTCCCTTTCCCTCTTTTTCCCCGGGTCCGAAAAAGTGGTCAAAAGGGGTCGTGAAGTGACCTCTCCCCCTCCCCCTTTTTCAAAAGGCTCTACCCCCCCTGCTGTTGACTTCTTCTCCCCTTTTTAAAAAATCCCTTTCATCTTGAGGAGCCAATTTTCCTTTTTTTTTTTGAATATCCCTTTTAGAAAACCCCTTTCCGCTTTCCTCCGCCGGCCCATGAGTGATGGCAGGACCCCTTTATCTGGGGGAAAATCCGAGAATAGCCCGGGATTGGGGGAGGGTTTAAACTATCTTTTCTTTTTGGAAGGGGAGCCGAGCAGACCGCGGAGAATTGCTTTCTCTTCCCCAGGGGGGTACCCTCCCCTAGAAAAGGGGCCGCAAATACATAATTTTTTTCCCCCCTTGAGAAAAAGTGAGATTTCGAGGGGTCTATATGCCTTAAAAAAATTGGGGGCCATCTCTTTAATAGTCCAAATACTTTACAAAAACAGGTTCCCCGGGACCGGCGGGGTAAACCCTTCCGCCCCAAAAGGTGGTGGAAAACCCAAATTTTTTTTGGGTTTTTCCCCTTTAAAATTTTGGGGGGGCCTCCAGGGGCCCAAGCTCCGGGGTTAAAGTCCCCCGCGCAGTTTGCATGCAGATTCCTTTTAGAGGGGGACTTCCCTTTAAATGAGCCCTAAAAATTCTGAGATTATTCCTTTCGGAACGGGGTTTTCAAGGTCATCTACCTTCTCCCTTTTTTAAAAGGGAATTTAGATCGCTTTTATTTAAAACTTTTCCATGGTGGGTTTTTTAAAACTGGGGATATCATCTTCCACCGTTGCCGTTTCCCTTCCCCTCAGGGAAATTTTGGGGCCCGGGGTGCATTTTTTAAACCCCTTTAGTGTGAATGGGGTGACAAAGCTGAGGGGACTGCTGCTTTTTTCAAAAGGCAAAATATTGGTTTTTCTTTCAAATTAAGGGCAAATTTTCAGGGGCCAAAAAAATTAGCTACCGGGGATGGGGCCCTTGTCCTGCATGATATATTCAGGGGGGGCCGGGCAGCCTTTCCCCCAACTCCCCCCCACTTTTTATTTAACCCCCCGAGAAAGGACCCAAGTGGGGCCCCCCTTTTGCCATCGGCAGTGGGGGGTCTGGGGTCTCCAAAATGGGTTGGGGGTTTGGGGGGGTAATTTTTTTTGTACCCTGGTTGTCCGCGCTCTGAATCTCCTCCCTCGGGTGTTTCCCCCCCAGGCCCCCCGCTTTTCGTTGAGGCCCTCCTTTTCCCGGGCCCCCCCGTGGAGCGCGGGGGGGCCCGGGCCGCCCCTCCTTTAGGTATGCTGCACCCCCTGATTTCCGT
This sequence comes from Phyllomedusa bahiana, assembly GCA_025379985.1. Classification (NCBI taxonomy): domain Eukaryota; kingdom Metazoa; phylum Chordata; class Amphibia; order Anura; family Hylidae; genus Phyllomedusa; species Phyllomedusa bahiana. The sequence goes on from JAODAL010014129.1 coordinate 7,146, forward strand.
GGGAAATTTTAAACACACGGGCTCCCCGCTGCAAGTTCGGCCCCCCGGCTTTCCCGGTTTCCCGGGAAAGGGGGTCCTGGCGTTTTGGGCACTGACAAGTGCCGACTTTTGGGGCTGGTATTTGGCGGGAAAGCCCCGGGGCAGGAGACGGAGCGGGGACGGAGCGCTCGCCGCGGGCTACCTTTCCCCTGCAAGCCGGGCCGGGAACCGGAAGTCAGGGAGTAATTTTATTTTTAAAACCCCCTAAGGGTTTAATGGGTTGGGGAAAGGTTTTTGAAACCCTTTTTGTTTTTTTAGAAGGCTTTTATAAACTAAAATAAATTACAGTGAATTTTGTTTTCAACAGGCAGAAGCATACAAGCCCCCTTTTTTCTACTTGTGGCAAAAGGGGGCCAAATAGGGGTTGAAAAAACCCAAACCAAGTTTCCCAAACCCCTTTTTTACCAAAGGGAAGGGGACAGGTTTTGGGGTTTAGATTGGGGTTGGCCCCAAAAAAATTGTATTTTCAATGCAAACCCCTCCCAAAAAAGGATTTTTTTAAAACTTCCCTCATCCCGAAAACTTCAACATACATTGAATTTATACAACTTTTAACTGACCCTCGGGGGGACCCTGCATTTTTCTCTTGGGCTGACCAATGGGCATGCAGTCACGGTCAACCCCATTCCCTTTGTGTTTACCATTTAAGGAAAAGGGAAAAACGACCACTACTCCAAATTGGGGCAGGGGGCAATCAATGCTTTTATTATCAAAGTCCCAGTAAAAGCATGACGGCAGCTCAAAATATATGGGTTATATGGCCGGGGTTTAAGGGGGCAAGCTCCAAACGGTTAAAGGCCAGCCTTCCCCTCAACTGTGGTCTATTTACTTCAATTTTGCCCCCCTGTAATTTATATTTATCTACTGATTGATGGGAAACCTTTTGTGTTTTATATAATATTCCAAGGAAAAAAACAAGGGCCCGACTCGAAAAAAAGTATTTCCATGTACTCACCAAACCCGGGCTTTTAAATTTTTCTATTATATGTCCCAAAATTTTTTAACCTTGGGGGCCCGTTTTTATTTTTCCCCCTTTGATTTTTTGTACTTTTTTAAATTTCACCCTTTTCAAATGTTCTGTCTTTAATGGCCCCCCCATACATCCGGGAAAACCCCCCCCCCCATTTTTTATGTCCAAATACAGGCAGTCCCCCCAAATTATAAACGTTCCCGACTTACATCTGTCCCCTAGTTGCAAACGGAGACTTATTTGGCGTGCTGGCACTTGTAGTTCCATTAGCTGTGGAACGACAAGTTCCAGCATGCCACAGCAGCACATGAGGTTAAAGTGAGATGAAAAGAAATGTAAAACCCTTCCCAAAATGTAAAAAAAAATTATTTTGCTGGAATTACATTTAATAAATCTACCTGTTCTGACTTACATACAAATTCAACTTAAAGGGGTTGTCTCACTACATTGATTCATCTTACCTCAGTCCTGGTTTATTGGTTTCATTTTGAATTCAGGGGTTTGTTTACTGGCTTCCACTAGGCTGCAGTAGAAGCCAGGTCTGTAGCTATAGCAACCAGTGCTGGCAGCCTATCGTGAGAGATCAAACAGGTCTGTATCTATAGCAACCAGTGCTGGCAGCCTATCCGGTGAGATCAAACAGGTCTGTAGCTATAGCAACCAGTGCTGGCAGCCTATCATGAGAGATCAAACAGGTCTGTAGCTATAGCAACCAGTGCTGGCAGCCTATCATGAGAGATCAAACAGGTCTGTAGCTATAACCTGAGGAGCTGATGCAGCACATACAAGAGGGGATATCTCAGAATAGCTTGGACATTGTTAATGGACATATATTGCAAAGTGACTTGTTTTTGCAAGATCTTTAACATAAAAAGCAGCAATCCTTGTAGTGAGACAACCCCTTTAAGAACAAACCTATAGTTCCTATCCTGTTCGTAACCCGGAGACTGCTGGTACTTGGAAAATGATACTCAGGACTTTATTGGTCACTATAGGTGACATGTTTTTCCTCTATACCCCAAAGAGTGACATTTGTGAAAAACAAAATAGTTTTGCTTTGAGAAACTACAGTTTTGTGTAAAGATCCCTATGCAGAGCTATGGTAACAGACTACAAACCAATCTTGTGTGCAGAAAAGTCCTACTGTCACGTGATAAAGGAGTTTTTCTATTTGGCGAAGTCCCACGTCAGGCCAGCTCATAGCCTGCTACAAGCCTGCCTCAGTAAATGGGGAGATGGCTGCACTCTCGCAGCTCTCCCACTTTCATGTCTATGGGAGTTCTTAATATAGCCAAGCACACACCTCTGGCTTTATTTGGTAGTTCCATAGAAAGGAACAGGAAAAACTGCGAAAGTACTTCCATATCCCCATTCTGTAAGACTGTCTCACAGTGAGCAACTAGACTGCCTGAGATTGGACTTTGTTTATTGATTGGATGACACTCTCTTGAGTATGGGGGCCAGATGTCAAAGGAAATATTTGTGTAGTGTACAGGAGTTGGTGCTAAAATACACTACGAAAATTGAATATTGTACTATGATATTTGTTGTCCCTGTACTGTCTATGCTATGTGGGATGTCTACTGGAAAAACCACAGAAAAATGGGACATTATTTACTAAAAACACAACACAGGTCATACTTACAGCTCAATGACTGAACCCACTAGGAGGCAACAAAGGCCCCTGTAGTACTTGGGAAAGATAAACAGGGGAAGGTACGTGCTGAGCAGTAGCTCACATATCTCTCCACTAGGGGGACAATTAGATGATAAAAAACTGCAAATTGAATTGATACCTGTTCACACCAGTATGCAGAAAAGCCACAGTATAATGCATGGGGAGATTGCACAAATGCAAAAAATACCGATAAAACAACCACTCACACGCCTTCTATGTATAGGGGGGGGTCCTGGTATTATAATTGCATATAGATAAGGCGATGTCTACTGGGCTGTATTTGACCCTTGTGTTCTGCTAACAAGCTTGAGTGCATGTTTGGGGGTAGAGAGGTGTATAGTTATGGCTGCCAAATATGCTGGTCAGTTGACAGTCACTCAGCCCTAGTGGAGGGGAGTTGTTCATGGGCAAACCAGGGACATGAGGGGGGAGTAGAGGTTGTAAAAAGTTAGGTAAATTTAGAAGGTGGGTGTCTGTCTCTAGGTTCCCTTCTTAGGTTAACCAAGATCCATCTGTCTCTGAGGGCTAGTCAGAGGTGATTCCACCCATGCCACCCCTGACACAGGATGAGGGCATCAGGGTCAGGCTTAACCCTCTTCTTCACTGGCGATGGGAGAGGATTAGAAAGAAAGAGGCCAAAGGATTAGAAGAAAGGTAAGCATGCAGTCTAACTTTGGTTTCCAGTGGGATTTAATTAAGGTAACCCCCTCCAGGGTCCTATTTTGGACCGCAACTTCTGGGCATGGTCCAATATCATTGTAGCTATGCCACATAGGCCAAATCACTTTGCCGTTAAAGGAGAAACTCCTAGCCCGGGGATATCCGGGGGAAATTTTAAAATGGGGAAATTTTTTTTTGGATTCATTTTTTTACAGTACTTGGGCCCGGGGGGAAACAAAAAAAATTTTCCCTTTAAACGGCCCCGAAAAAAAAGGGAAAATATACTTTTTTTTAACCCCTTTTTTTTTTACATTTTTAAAGGGGGGGTGTGTCATTTTTAAAAAGGGGGGTTATTGTTTAAAAATCACATTTTTTTTGTTTTTAACACCAATTTTTTTAAAAAATTTTTTTTTTTATTTTGTTTTTTGAAAATTTTTCCTTTTTCCTTTTTAATAATTTTTTTAATTTTTTCTTAAATTTCCCCGCAGTTTTCACTTTTGGGGGCCCCTTTGGGCCTGGGTAATTTGTCTTTTAAAACTTCCTTGTTTGTTTCAGAAAGAGGGCCCCCAAAGTTGGTTTTTTGGGTTTTATTATTTAGGCCCCAAAGGGGGTAAAAAAAAGGGAAAGGGGGGGGGGGGGCCCCCCCAGTTTTTGAATTTGATAAAAACAAAGGAAAACCACCAAATCCCCCCAAAAAAGGGGAAAATGGGCAACCCGGGTTCCCCAAATGGGGGCTTCTTTTCCCCGGTAACCCGAGCATGGGGGCTAGGGGAAAAATTTTTCCTATAGAAGTCAAAAGGGGGGCTGAAGGGGCCGTCTTAAAGGTTTTTCCTATGTTGGGTTGGAAAAAACTACTGTAAAAAGGGGGTTTTTCTCTGAAATGGCTGTTAAAAACGTGCAAACAAGGGGGCCCAAGGGGGCCAAAAATAAAAAAAAATGCAAGACTTTAAAAGGGGGTTATTTAAAAAAATTTTTTGAAAGGTTTTATTTTGGGGAAAGTTGGAAAAAAAAAAAAAACCAAAAAAAATTTTTTAAAAAAAAAGTGGGTTTAAAATTTTAAAAATTTGGGGGCCCTTAAAAAAAATGGGGCTCATTTTTTTTATGGGGAAAAATTTCCCCTTTTAAAAAAAAGTCAAAACATTGTGGTGGGGGGGGAAAAAAACCCCTTTTTAAAAAAGGGAAAATTCATTGGGGGAAATCCCAAATGTAAAAAAACCCAAAAAAAATTTTTTTTGGGGGTATCAGGGGGGGATAGGGGAAAAAGCAAAAAAACTATTTTTGATGGCTTTGGGTGGGGGCCGCCCACTGGGAAAAGGCCCCTTTGGGGGGGCCGTTCTTGTTTCCCGCCCCGCATTTAGAGCAAAACAAAAAAAACTTGGGTTGGGGGAAAAGGGATACCCTAAACCCAAAATTTTCTTTTTTCATGGTTCGTTTGGCCCCCTTTCTTTCAGGGGTAAAAAATGGGGAAAGGGGGAAAAACCTAAGGGCCAGGGGTTTTTCAAAAAGGGGGGGGCCCCTTCCAAGGGGGTTTTGGGAAAAAAATACAAATTCCCAAAACCCTGCCTTTTCTGTTATTGGAAAGATATAAAATGCATTTTTATGGGGAGTTGTTTTGTTTTTCCCAAAACCCCTGGGGGGGGCCGGGAAATTTGAAGACCCCTTTTACCTAAAACCCAATTTCAGTGGGGTTTTGCCATTTTCTGAATTTTCAGGGGGTTTATTACAGGGGGGGTTGGGATAATCCAAAGGGGAAGAATTACTTGTTTGGGAAAAATTGGGCACCCGGGAAAAGGGGGGGGTCTTCTGAAAAAGTGTTTGATTTTCATATAAAAATACAATAAAGGGGACAAAGGGCCCTTTTTAAATTTCTGGATCTTGTATCTTTTTTTTTTGGGGGAGGAAAAAAGTGGGGGGAAAAACTTTTTTGGGGGACCAAGGGGTTTTTTTTTATTTTTAAACCGGGGAAAAAACCCAAAGCTTGGTCCCCTTCCCCCCGGGTTACCCCCCCCCTTTTGGGAATTTAGTTAACGTTTTTTGGGAAAAGAAATTTGGGGGGGAATTTTTTCCCCCCTTTCCCCTTTAAACCCTTTTCCCGGCCCGTTAAAAAACGGTTTTTCCCCCGAATTTTAGGGGTTTTGGCTTGGAAAAAATTTGTGGCCCCAACCCCCAAAAATTACATTTCCCCCTCCAAAAAAAAAACAAAACCTGGGCCCCAAACCTTTTTAAAAGGGGGGTTTTTTCTATTCCCCAAATTTTAAATTTTTTTAGGGATTTCCCTGAATGAAATTAATTTCTTTCTTTGGGTCTGGGGCACCTTTTCCCTGGGTTTAAGCTGTTGTAAAAGGGGGAACCTTTTAGTTTTCCGGGTTTTTTATTTTAGACTTCTGGGTTTTTGGGTAAGGGTTTAAAAAAAAAAAAACCCTTTTTTACCAAGGGGGCAGGGAGAAGCTTTGGGGTGAGCCCAAAAAATAAAACGTTAAAAGTTAAAAATTTCTTTTGTCTGAAAGGGGTTTAGATAAAAACAACCCCAAGGGTCTCCCCCAAATGCCGGCTTTTTTACCCCGTGTATTGGGGGTCAACCCCCCTGCATTCACATAGGGGAACCCAAACCCCGGGAAGGGGGGGGAAGGGAAGGGGACCACAGGTTGGCAACATTTGGGGGGGAAACCCGATAGGCAAAAGAAGGTGGGTTAAAAAAATTTTCCCTTTTAGACCCCCAAAAAATTTTTTTAAAAAAATTTTAAACAAAAACAAAAAATATTTTTGGGAAAAAAGGGCTTTTTTTTTTAGTTTTTTTTCCCCACATTTTTTTTAAAAAACCCATACTTTGTAGTGGGGACAACCCCTTTTTAAAACCCAAAAAAGGGGAAAAAGGGGCCCCTTCCCCCCCAAAAGAGGGGGGCGAGGCTTTGGGGGGGCGGGGGACCAATATTTTGGGGGGTAAAGGGGTGGGGGGGAATCCCCCAGGAAAAAAAATTTCCCGGGCTTTAGTAGAGGGTTTTTGGGGTATTTGGGGCCCGGGGAAGGGGCAGGGGTGAAGGGGCCCTAGGCCCACTCCCGGGGGCCCTCAGGTTTTTCCCCCGGTTTGTGGGCCTTTTTTTCTAGGGGGTTTTGACCCCCCAAAATTTCACGTTATTTAAATACATAAAAAAAAATGGTTTTCCCCGCCTGAAAAAACCCGTTTTGGGATTTTTTGTTTCCCAAAAAAGGGAAATTTCCCCCAAAATTTTTGTAGATTTTTAACCAAAAAAAAAACCCCTTTTTCTTCCCCGGGTTTGTTTTTTTATGGGGAAACCCTGGTTTTTTTTCCAAATTTAAAAAGGGTTTTTCCCGGGATTTTATTTTATGTTAAACGCCCTTTTCTAGGGGGAAAATATGGAAAACCCTGTACAGTGGGAAAGGAAAAAATTTTAATTTTTTTTTTTTCCCTTTGATTTTGTTGTTTGGGGGCCCCCCAAAAAAAAAACATTGGGAAAGGGGGCTTTAATTTTAAAAGGGGGAGGGTTTTAATTTTTTAACTTGGGGGGGAGTAGGGGAAAATCCCAAAAAATTTAAAAACCCAAAAATTTTAAATTGTTTAAATTTATAAAATTTATTTTGAATTTTTTTTGGGGAGTGGGGGAAATAAGTAATTTTTTGGTTTCCCCTTTCAAAAAAGGGACTTAATTTCTTGGGTTTGGCCAAAAAAAACCCCTTGGGGTTGGGATTAAACACCCGCGTTTTTAGATGGTTTTTTTTTAGTTTTTATGATGAGGGGGTTTTTCGCACATGGTTTAGGAGGGAAAATTTTTTTTCCTTTTCCCCTCCCCCTTTTTTCAGGTTTATCTCTTAAAAAACATTAAGATTTTGGGGGTTGTTTTTTCCCCTTGGGGGTTTTGGGAGGTTTTTTAAAATCCCACATAAGTTTTTTATTTGGGGGTTAAAGGGAATTTGGGGGGGCTGGGGGTAGGCCCCCTCCATGGGCCCCTTAAATTTTGCTTCTATTTGGGGGGCCCCCCTTCCCCTTTTTTTTGCCCCTTTTGGGTTTTGTTTTTGGGGGGCATTTTCTTGCTTTGGGAAAAAACCCAGGGGCCCCGGGCCCCAAAATTTTTTTTTGTTTCCCGTTGGAGGGGGGAAGGGGGGGGTTTTTCCCCCTCCCGGGTTTTTTTCAGTACCAAAGGGGTCCAAAAAACCCAATTTTTTTCCCATTGGGTTTTTCCCGGTTTTTAAAATAGTTTTCCTTTTTGCCCTTTTTAGAGAAACACCCCCCAAAAAAAAATTTCTTTCCCTTCCAAAACCTTTCCCTTTTTCTTTTACCCCGGGGGGGGGAAAAGGTGTTTTTTGGGTCATTTGGGGGGGAGAATTTTTTCCCTTTCCCCCAAAACCCGGGGGGGGGTTTGAGTTTTTTAATTTCCAAAAAAGGGGTTTTTAAATTTTTTTTCTCAAAACTGGGCCCAAAGGCCCCCCCTTCTTCCCCCAATTTTACTTCCCAGAAAACATCCAATTTTGTTCACTGGCAAAAAATTTTAGAGGGGCCCCGGGGACAAAGGGGGTCCCTTTTTGAGAAGGGGGGACCCTTTTTCCCGGCCTGCCCGGATTTTAAAAAAAACCCTCGTGGGGCCCCTTTAAAAAGTGTTTTTCCAAAAAGGGGTTTTTTTTTAAGGGGGAAAATGTGCCTTTTCCCGGGTGCCTTTGGGGATCAATTTAAAAAAGGGTTCCCCCCCCCTTGGGGTTTTTTTGGCTGATCGGGGCCTTTCCCCTTCCTTTTATGGGTCCAAAGGACCCCCCCACGAGGTTTTGGGGTTTTGGGTTTGGTTTCCCCCCAAAACGGGTTTTCGATTCACAGTAATTTTTTTATTTCTTTCCCTTTTTTTTATATTGCCCCAAACCCCGTTGTCTCCCCTTTTTCAACCCCCCCTTTTTCTTTTTTGGTTTTGGTTTTGCCCATCCCGGGGTTTGGGCAAAAGGGCTTTGATTTTTGTTTCCCCGGGGCATCCTTTTGAAAGGTTCTTTGGGGTTTTGGCCCCCTGTTTTTGGGGATTTTTGAGGGGGCTGGGCTGGGTTAATTGGGGGTTCTGGGGGACGGGGGTTCCTTTTTTTAAAAAGGGGACTATTTTTTGACAACTGTCGTTAATCGCAGGGTAACGAGTTGGATTAGGGAGGAGCATCTAACTGGGTTCTGTAGAAGCCAGAATCTTATCTGGATTGGTAGGGGATCAAATACTTATTTTCTTCCAGCAAAATGCAAATAAATTTATATAGCTTACACAATGTGATTTTTGGATTTTATGTATTGTGATGCATTCTCTCTCAATGTTAAAATTAACCTATCTTTAAAATTATAGACTTTTCGTGTCTTTGTCAGTGGGCAAACTTACACAATCAGGAAGGGATCAAATAATTATTTCCTTCACTGTATAATCACTCGGGTCTGACCCACCTCAATCATGAACGTGGGGTCGAATATCTCCTGTCTGAGTGGAGCAGAAGAGACACATGCTAACTGCACCTGCACTGGGCAAAGACCACAGCCATCTTTGTTAGTCCCATAGACAGTAAATGTAGAGGCAGTGCACATACTGTATGTACATTAAGATGGGGAATGGGGGAATAAGGATTGGATCCCAATCATTGGACCCTAAACAATCGTACATTCATTACCTATCCTATTATATATGTGACAACAGCTTTTAAAGAGAGCCTATTCCATTGTGGGGCCTGTTGTAGAGCAAGAAGAACTGAGCAAATTGATATATATTTTACTGATAGAAGATTCAGTAGAACTAGTTATTTATACATTTAACCTCAACTTGTTATATGCATAAGAGTCCGGTGGGAGGGCTTACTCAGTGATTGACAGCCTATTAGGACCACCCAGTGGACTCCAAAGCACACAATGAGCAACAGTTTACATGAATAAGTGACTAGTTCTACTGAATATTTTCCCACAAATCTGCTCTGCTCCTAATGCTCTATAATATGCTACCAGCAGATTGGACTGCATTTTCAATATGACAGGTTCCCTTTAAAATGACAGAAAGATCTTGATGGTGGTGGGGAAGTGGAGGAGGCTGAGCTATTACATCTGGCACAGCCATAGACTTGAATCCTGTATGGCCACATTGACATTTGGCATATTGATAGAATAGGTCTTAAATGTCTACTAAACTTTCTAAATGTCTGAGTCGTAGAGAGACCATGAGAAAATACACCTCCAATGGTATTTACCACCAAACAGACTTACCATCTGTATTCCAGGGCTATGAATCTCTTGGTTGGGGTAGCTCTGTGGGTCAAACGGGCACACATGATGGCTTGTGTAGGAGGGGTATGATACTTAATACTAATTCAGATTTTGGAAGGGGTGATATATCGCTCTTGGGATTGCACAGAGGTCCACCAACCTCAATATTTCCTTAAGCCCTAAACATGCCCTACTGGATGTGGGTTTAGATGATATTCTACATTCTCTTTGCACAGTTCTTTCATATACTCATTTCCGCTAAAACGGCAATAGCACTATTTTGGAAGGACCTTAAAAGCCCCTCTTTCCTAGATGTTACTAGATGAGTTAACTAGAAGGCGGAATATCTCTCCTTGGGTAGAGCCACCAATAAATTGGTCGGTGTGAGGATTTATGCGCCTTTCAGACCTCACTGACTGTTTTGCATAAAGCAAAGGCTTCTGAGCTCTTTTCCTAGGCAAATTAACATTCACATTATATTTGGGTGCAAGACAAAATTAACAGATCCCCCATACTTATGTGAAAAGAAACAGCTTCTATGGGATTCCTGGGTCACTTCAAAAAAGGGGAATATCTCTCCTTAAGGAGAGCACCATACTGTGTGTAGAGTTTTGAATTGCCTTTTTGCCCTCTACTAAGCATGATATCACAAGGCATTATGGGACAGGAGCTGAGAAGCTCAAGCGCCCTCTATTGGATGTAACAAATCCTCAATTTGCTTTTGGCCCACTAAATCTTGAGAAAGCTCCTTTCCCATAATGCCTTGGGTCACTCCAAAGCATTGATCCCATCTCCATTTTGAACTAGCATCTTGTGTTTGGTTTTATATAAGTGACATCGCTAACACTTCAATGTTGTTAATGCTTTGCTTATATTACATTTAGAAACGGTAACTCTTCCCACTGATTGTTATCCACATGACTATGTTTACCAATTCCTGTTTCCCTTTTGGGCTCGACATAGCTCATCTTTGAGCACTTTCACAGCTTTTGATTGCTGTGTATATTCTCCTGTTACCTTTGGTATTTTGTACCGTTGCATCTGTTTTATCTGTTCCAACTGTTTTTGCCTTTGACAATAAAAATATGTTAAAGAAAATGTCTTAATGTTCAACTTGATGGGATTATGGCTTTTGGCGGTCCACACAATCACTGAACAGGGGGTTCCATGGCCACTTGTTATGGCATTGCAGCAAAAGTGGGAGGAGGCGATTATTTGCAAGTTGGAGACTTGGCGACTCTATTTATTAGGCTGCATCCACACAGCTAAGGAGATGTCTCACAGCAAATGTTACAATGGTGCCCAAAATCCGGTGGCATTTTAACATTGCCGAACTGCGGTTTTTGCAAAGGGTTTGCACAGAAAACAATGGTCAGTTTTCAGATTTGCCGCCGTCCCAGTACATTGAGGCTATGGGAATCCACCAGTAACATGTTCTGTCTTCCATCGGAGACCAACAGTGTACAAATCTGACAGTAGAAAATCCGTGCTGTGTAGACTATAGTTTGGATTTTCTATTGATGTCTATGGGGCACTGGTTACAGTCAGATTTTCGGCAGATTCTAAATACTGAATCCGCTGAAAATTCAACCGAAAACCAGTGTAGACATAACCTTAGCTTAGGTTAAATTGCGATGATATTTTGACTTAACCGTGTCACGGTTAAGGAATTGTGCATGTCTGCTCTCTGTGGTGACCCTGTTGACTATGGCTGCGTCCTATGGGGAAAATGGAGAGCTGTTCCTTTGGTGTTCGGACCTTGTTCATCCCTGCTGCTCTCTGTGATGGGGCTCATACATTATAGCTGCGTCCTATGGGGAAAATGGAGAGCTGGTGTTTCTACCCCTGGATGTTGTTCATCTCTGCTCTCTGTGATGGCACTGCCAACTATGGCTGCATCCTCCGGGGAAAGTGTAGAGGTAGCATTTATGCATCGGGATCTTGTACATCTTTGCTCTATGTAATAGGGGTGCTGATTATGACTGCGTCCTGTGGGGAAAATGGAGAGCTGGTCCTTCTGCGACCAGACCTTGTACATCCCTGCTTTCTGTGATAGGGCTGCCAACTATGGCTGCATCCTATAAGGAAAATGGAGACCTGGGGCCACATGTATGAAAACTGTTTAGGTCTGAAACACACTCTTTTGCCCATAGTAACCTATAGGCAAAAAAGTGAGTTTTAGACCTAAACAGGTTCATACATGTGGCCCCAGGTCTTTATGTGTCTGGACTTTGTCCACCAATGCTCGCCGTGTCTAATCTCTGTTGGGCCACATAAAATGGAATGGTGTGTACAAGTTGGCTGGTAAGCCTTGAGTATGACATGTGATATAAGTGATTAATGGAAGCCCCAGCAGACTGATCTAAGACATATGACATATCCTATCAAATACATTTTTAGACTAACCCAGCAAAGCAAAAACCCGAGCAATGCCTGTGCAATGAACTCTGCTCTGACCTGTGCCAAGCACAGCAAAGGCTTCAGAACATTCAATCCCCTGTATTTCCCTTCGTTTTTGATTGTGGATCCTATGAAAACAAATGTTCCCTGTTCATATATCTTGTATACACGTGAAAGGACAAGATATCCTAGTTACAGCTCAATTTACCCTATACATTTGTGCGGGTGCATTAAACGGTGTATCTAGGTCTTGGTGCTCCGTCTGACCATGAAAGAAAGACGTTTCAGGATCCTGGTCAAATTATTGAGGGCTTGGATGGTCCAGAAATGCAACATAATTCTGTGCTTAGTACCCATCAGACCCATAGATATCAGTCTTTACGAGTCTGGAGTGGTTCCCGAAGTGGAGAACACAAGGGAGTTCACGATATCATCCGACAAAACCAAACATAAGCAGCTTTATGGCCAGTGTCTCCTTCCAAACTCCAGATAAATATTATTTGCTGTCCCTGGAGAGACGTCGAAAACCAAATTTGAGCCCCTTTCCCACTGAAAAAGCATTAATTGGGGAAAGATTGAGTGGGACAGCAAAATGCTGAAGACAGGGCACAAAAAACAGACACAAAGCAGGTAATATCCTTGTTGTGTCCTCGGCTGATATAAACAGTCTAATCCCAAAAATTAAAATTTGGGTTTGGTGGAGTCTTAAAATAGAAACAAACAGTAAATGTAGGCAGCCGGGGGGTTTAACAGTACCTGGGGCGGGCCTAATATAGCTTTTAAAAAATTTGGGATGGGATGGATGGGGGGTGTGATATGCTGTCCTAATATGCGCCTGGCATCTAATAAATGACATTGCTTTCAATGAGGGGTAGTCTTTTTTGGGGGATTGAGACTGCCCTTTTAAAAAAAAGGGAAAAAAATCCCTCAGTAATGAATGAATGAATAGAAAGAGCAGAGTTTATGAGCTCCAGAGCTGATTTCTTATTGCTGTTTTTAAAAGGGATGTTAAAAAGGGATCTGGGTTTAATGATAGGGTTTGGACCCCAAGACTACAACGCAACTAAATAGGGCAATCAAACAGCAGTCACGTGCATCAATGATATGAAGTGTTTTTTTAACTAAAAATTTTAAATAACTTCCAGTTAATGGGAAAGGTGAACAGACAGCAAGGGGGATGATGGAAAGGAGCATGACGGGATGGTATCCAGGATGATTTTTCAAACCGGGAAGCAGACAAAAAAAAAGGGTAATGGTTTTCAGAGCTTGCGGTCCCTGGAATTTCCACTAAACAAGTTCCTGATATCTCACCTTAATACCAATTTTCCCTTTGGGCCCTTTTATTTTTTCCCCCTAAAATTAACCATAAAAAATCCCTAAATACAATTTTTCCCGGCACAAAAGGCGTCTCTCGGACTTTGAGACTCCTTAGGCATAGCACAGTAGGAAACTATGCAAACACAAAAAAAAAAATTTTCCCCCAAAAAAAGGGGATTAAAAAAAAAAAAAAAAATTCCACAGGGGAAAAAACTTTTCTTGCACAAGAAGCCAAATTTGCAAACTCTAGAAATTTAATGAAAATCTCAACAGATTTCTAAGAAAAACCTTTTAAAAAAGAAAAATCTCTCCCGGGAATAGCACTATAATCCACACCAAGTTATCTAACCCAGTAAGCATCATAGAGAAGCTAGCAATCATCCAGTACTCTCTAATGAGTTTAAAGGTGTCCTGCCCTGAAACTTGTGTGAGGTGGTTGCATCTACTATGAAGGAGAAGGCAAAATGTCAGGAGAATTCTGACAGCTGTAACATCTGTAGAAAATAAAATAAAAATGGGCAATTTTGATGATGTGTGATAAGGAGAAACTTTGATTATCTAGTCAGGTTTTCCACTTTGATACTATCTCAGTGTGGGTCCTTCAATGAATTCTACCACTTGCCAAACAGTGATAAGACCTTTTAGGAAAATATAGAGTAACACTACCTTGCAATAAGTGACACTAACTCTATTTAATAGGTGACACAATCTTTCAGTAGGTGACATCTCTTTTTAATTTTCAAAAGACAAGTTACCTTCTAGTTTTTGATAGAACCACCGACCATGAGTAACATCACTTTATATCAGAAGACCCCATTTGACTCCTTGAGAGTCTAAGTGATGGTTCAAGACAAGAGACAGATTAATGATGGAAAAATAAGAAAATATATAATTGAAAAGATCTGCAAACAAATGCACGTTGTCTATTTTAGAGAAAGTGAGGAACGCTGTCGTCATAACTGATAAGGGATGTCAACCCTTGCATTTTCTCACCATACAAATTCAATACATAATTGAGAGATGCTTGACAAACGGTTGTAACCCAGTGCTTTTATGGTGACCCATAGAATTGGGGTCTGCGGGCCACAATTGGCTCTTATTTGGTATTACTGACTAATATTAATCCCAAAGTAACACCACCAACATGACTTTCCATCACCTACCAGTTGGTAACATTAAAATATAAGACAAAAAAGTAGGAAAGGATTAAAAGGCATTTTAAGAGGAGACTCTTGATACCTTTGTTTAACTTAGTATTTTTCTATGAATTGTGGAACCTTTCAACCTTCCAAGACAATCTTACCAGTTCTACCAGAACATAGAAAAATCCACGGCACTCCTTGTGTAATCGCAGAAAAGATTTATTTAACAAAGATTCATATCCAAGATCGACTCTCCGTTCAAGTGTGTGCAATGCATAAGAGATATAACAAGACTTTTTTCCACAGTCCAATGTTTTGGCCACAATTGGCCTTCATCAGGGACCGAGATGTGAGGAGAAGTAACATGATAGTCAGCTGGCAAATGTGGCCAATGTATGTGTATTGGTGAGTTTATGGTAGAACTGGTAAAAGAGAATAATGGTGCCACACCATAGATGGCGGGTGCTCAGTGGAAAGCCAATTGGCAGTAGTCCAGAACATAGAAAAATCCACGGCACAAAAGATTTATTTAACAAAGATTTATACCCAAGACTGACTCTCCATTCAAGTGTGTGCAATGCATAAGAGATATAACAAGACTTTTTTCCACAGTCCAATGTTTTGGCCACAATTGGCCTTCATCAGAGACCGAAATGTGGGGAGAAGCAGGAATGCAGGAGAGACTCTCGGACCCTGATGAAGGCCAATTGTGGCCGAAACGTTGGACCGTGGGAAAAATTATTGTTATATCTCCTATGCATTATATATACTTGAATGGAGAATCGACCTTGGATATGAATCTTTGTTAAATAAATCTTTTGTGCTGTGGATTTTTCTATGTTCTGGACTACTGCCAATTGGCTTTCCACTGAGCACCCGCCATCTACACAAGTGTGCAGCACCATTATTCTCTTTCACCAGTTCTACCATAAACGCACCAATATCATGTTTCCATAGCTGCCTCCTGAAATGAATATCAAAGGAATATCTGAAAAATTGAATTTCAGTGCTTATGCCCCTCTCCCCATTAAAAACATTTGCACGCTCGGATGAGCTGAGTGTACATGTGTAGCAATTGATGAGCTATGGGTACCTTAGACCTTCTAGCATGGAAGGACTACAACCTAATCATCAAAGGATTGTACCTTCAAACATTTCTGAGATTGACTACAACTTCTGGATACCGTCGTCATCATCCTTCTTCTAAGAAGTGACATTACTGTAGAAGACTCTTTTACGATGATAGGTAAAGCTTTTACTGTGTAACAGTATATTCCATTACAGTATCTCATGAAGCATGTAATAGTCTTCTAAGAGCTAGATAACCATCCATAATACATCATGCCTCCCAGCGAGTGACATTTTACCTTCCCATGAGGAACATTTAGCTTTACGATACCGGTAAGTATTTTGTCTGTCATCCTATAACCCCTCCGCTGAGTTGGTTGCCATTACCTCAGCTTTTGGGATCTGAGTTCTACCAATCACGCAATTGCTTTCTCCATAACAGATCCATGAAGCTTAAGACTATCAGGAAGATTGTGACTGCGACTCCTTCACCATCTGCAAAGACATAGAATGGGATTCTATATACTCTATTCACGCTGAACAACTATTCAACATACACATTGCAATGACTCGGTAAAAAGTACAATGCAAAGTTTCCTCCCAATGGACCAAATGCTAGAAGGGAATAAAAGAACATCTGGCTCAGTCCTGACCTCTTTGCATTAGAACACAAATACTGGAAATGGGAGCGCATCCGGAGGGAGTGCGAAGTGAACGTTGTGTCCCACGTGGCTCATACATAATGATAAGTACTGATAGGAGCTGTATGCAGAAAGCACAAGGAGCAAGGATATGGATACAAGACTTGGACTTTATCAGCAGAAGGAGGTGAAATAGAGGGAAAGATGATGAAAAAAATGAGGTGGGGGCCAGGACGGTCGACCTGCATGAGAACAATATCCTGGTAAATCCTGGAGGTTAGATTAGATGTAAGGTAACTTGCTCAAATCAAATTTCCTGCAAGAACATTAGACCAGGATAGGACTCTCTCCAAACCTCACAGTCCACCACCATGATTTAGTTCTCTTGGGGACTCTGTCTATATAGTGACAATAGGAATAGATCTTATCATCATAATTATGGGACATCATGGCCGTAACTATAGTGGGTGCAGAGGTAGCAGTCGCTACCGGGCCCAACATCCCAAGGGGGCCCAAAAGCTCTCCTTCCACATAAGGAGACACCAGCATTGTAAGTGCCACATGGTTGCTTGGGGGCCCATCTCACTTTTTGCACTATGGCCCAGGAGCTTCAAATTATGCCTCTGTGGGACACTTATTATTATTTATTGTAGAGCACCATTAATTCCAGGGCGCTGTACATTCAAGGGAGGAGGGGGGGGGGGGGTCACATACATAACATATGTCAAACAAGTACAATGATAACGATGAATGACTTACAACTGGTACAGAGGGAGAGAGGACCCTGCCCATGAGGGATTACAATCTACAATGAGGGAGGGAAGTAACAGGAGGTGAGGTGCAGACATGTTTCTGGGGTAGCACAGTGGCAGCAGGGTTATTGTTGGTTATAGGCTCCTGAAGAGATGAGTTTTCAGGTTGGTTTTGAGGCTGGTGAGGTTGGAGGAGAGTCTGA
The DNA here is from genome assembly GCA_025379985.1 of Phyllomedusa bahiana. Lineage (NCBI taxonomy): Eukaryota > Metazoa > Chordata > Amphibia > Anura > Hylidae > Phyllomedusa > Phyllomedusa bahiana. The sequence continues at coordinate 24,239 of JAODAL010014129.1, forward strand.
CGTGTTGGGGCAGTGAGTTCCAGAGTGTGGGGGAAGCACGGGAGAAATCTTGGAGATGGTTGTGTGAGGAGCTGATGAGAGGAGAGCAGAGGAGAAGGTCCTGTGAGGAGCAGAGATTGTGTGAGGGGAGGTATCTAGAGATTTAGGCAAAGATGTAAGGAGTATTTTTTATTAAAACTAATATTCATGGAAAACTATTTCTTCGGGGTGAAATTTTGGCAATATTTAAATATTTTTTTCTATTTGGTAGTCCTATGCACTTAAAAATTACATATAAAATATTAGCCTTTCTAGCTGTGAGATTAAATTTATGAATAACAGGGCAGACTAATCTCACTTTACTACAGCTGTTACTTCTCTCTACATAGTCTCGTTGCAAACAGTAGGTAATGACATAATGATCACTCTATTGTTCTCTTGACAGGGATAGTTAAGATTAGTCTGGACCACTAGCTCATTAGGCAATGGCTAGAAATACATGAAAGGAAAAAAGGGTAATCTTGTTCTGAACTGGGGAGGGGGATTCCTCATACTTATCATGTTATTGCTGATAATAATTACACTTTCAAGCTATAGACAACCAGAAGTAATGACTATCAAACAATCCTCTCAATGCTCATCTATCAGAGCCCACGGAAGGGAAGTCAGGCTCCCTTCTCTTTCCGTATCAGTGTCTTACTTAGGGTGACATGTATGAACGTTGGCGCTCACAGGTCAGCTCTAAATTGCTTTAAGGCAGTGGAGAATGCAGAATGCAGAAGGTATGACCCTGTTCTTCTGCAGGTCATACATACAGGGCAGTGTAGAGCCAATACCGCAAGTCTGGCTCAGGCACCACCTTTACCCTGTCTGGCTGTTCTTCTGCGGGTTATACATACAGGGCAGTGTAGAGCTAATACCACAAGTCTGGCTCAGGCACCACCTTTACCCTGGTTGTTCTTCTGCAGGTCATACATACAGGGCAGTGTAGAGCCAATACCACAAGTCTGGCTCAGGCACCACCTTTACCCTGGTCTGTTCTTCTGCAGGTCATACATACAGGCGCAGTGTAGAGTCAATACCACAAGTCTGGCTCAGGCACCACCTTTACCCTGGTCTGGCTGTTCTTCTGCAGGTCATACATACAGGGCAGTGTAGAGCCAATACCACAAGTCTGGCTCAGGCACCACCTTTACCCTGGTCTGGCTGTTCTTCTGCAGGTCATACATACAGGGCAGTGTACAGCCAATACCACAAGTCTGGCTCAGGCACCTTTACCCTGGTCTGTTCTTCTGCAGGTCATACATACAGGGCAGTGTAGAGCCAATACCACAAGTCTGGCTCAGGCACCACCTTTACCCTGGTCTGTTCTTCTGCAGGTCATACATACAGGCGCAGTGTAGAGCCAATACCACAAGTCTGACTCAGGCACCACCTTTACCCTGGTCTGTTCTTCTGCAGGTCACACCATTACAGGGCAGTGTAGAGCCAATACCACAAGTCTGGCTCAGGCACCACCTTTACCCTGGTCTGCAAGTAGGTAGGACATACATACATGGCAGTGTAGAGCCAATACCACAAGTCTGGCTCAGGCACCACCTTTACCCTGGTCTGTTCTTCTGCAGGTCCTACATACAGGGCAGTGTAGAGCCAATACCACAAGTCTGGCTCAGGCACCACCTTTACCCTGGTCTGTTCTTCTGCAGGTCATACATACAGGGCAGTGTAGAGCCAATACCACAAGTCTGGCTCAGGCACCACCTTTACCCTGGTCTGTTCTTCTGCAGGTCCTACATACAGGGCAGTGTAGAGCCAATACCACAAGTCTGGCTCAGGCACCACCTTTACCCTGGTCTGGCTGTTCTTCTGCAGGTCATACATACAGGGCAGTGTAGAGCCAATACCACAAGTCTGGCTCAGGCACCACCTTTACCCTGGTCTGGCTGTTCTTCTGCAGGTCATACATACAGGGCAGTGTAGAGCCAATACCACAAGTCTGGCTCAGGCACCACCTTTACCATTAGTCTGGCTGTTCTTCTGCAGGTCATACATACAAGGTAGTGTAGAGATAATACCACAAGTCTGGCTCAGGCACCACCTTTACCTGGTCTGGCTGTTCTTCTGCAGGTCATACATACAGGGCAGTGTAGAGCCAATACCACAAGTCTGGCTCAGGCACCACCTTTACCCTGGTTGGCTGTTCTTCTGCAGGTCATACATACAGGGCAGTGTAGAGCCAATACCCCAAGTCTGGCACAGGCACCACCTTTACCCTGGTCTGTTCTTCTGCAGGTCATACATACAGGGCAGTGTAGAGTCAATACCACAAGTCTGGCTTAGGCACCACCTTTACGCTGGTCTGGCTGTTCTTCTGCAGGTCATACATACAGGGCAGTGTAGAGCAATACCATAAGTCTGGCTCGAGCACCACCTTTACCCTGGTCTGTTCTTCTGCAGGTCATACATACAGGGCAGTGTAGAGCCAATACCACAAGTCTGGCTCAGGCACCACCTTTACCCTGGTCTGGCTGTTTTATCTGTTCTGCGCCTAGATTTAGTGTCACAGAATCATAAATGTGTCTACTTCTGTGAATGTGGTGTGACGACCCCAGAACACCCCAAATATTTGGCGCATTACAAAGTGTCGGAGCCAGTAATGATTGCGCCAAAGATTGGATTGCGACTGTTCATACATCTATAGAACAGGGCTGCGACAGCTTTTTATCGCAAAGTACAGAAAACTGCTGTATCCCCGTTCATACATGTCGCACTTAGGGCGACATGTATGAACGGGCTTTACGCCTGTTTTCTGGCGTACACTGCGCCTCCCAGCCCGAATCCCGCTGTCGGACGCAGCGTTCGCCACTTTCGGCTGCGGTCCGCATGAAGGGGCGGGCAGTGGGCGCGGTGTAGGCGTTCCGGGGCGGGACGCGGCGCGCTCGTATAGTCCGAGGCATGTACCATCGCGGCTCGCCAAATCGCGGCGCTCGGCAGCTCCGACAAGCAGACATGGCTTTTTGTGGTCTAAATCCTCCGGCAGAGGCGAAGTGAAGCAGGATCCGAACATGCGAGGAAGCAGATCGAAGATCGCGACAGAAGTCTCGGCGCTCCGCTCCGTGCAGCAGGAGTATGAATAGGAAAAATTGCCTTTATAAAGGCGGAGGAAAACGTGTCAGAAGAGAGCTGCACGTAAAAAATACACATAATAAAAAAAAAATATCACTTTTCCAAACTCTAGAACGGCGCAATATCAACAAATATGATATTGGAAATTGCCAGGAAAGACAGTAATTCAAGATCTGAAACCTATTCATTGGTCGGCAGAAACCGGCCAATCAGAATCGGAGCGACAGTGAACCATTAAAAGCTATGGGGAAGAATTGACCAATCAAAATCCCCGGCGGGATAATTCAAAATACAGTAAAAATGCTGAAAAGAGCTGATTGGATGAGCTAGCGGGGTCTCGACTAGCTCAGCCAATCAGAATAGGAGCGACAAAGTCCCATTCAAGCCTATGGAGAAGTGTAGACCAATCAGAATCCAGGGCGGGATAATTCAAAATACAGTAAAACGACAGAAAAGAGCTTATTGGCTGAGCTAGCGGGGTCTCGGCTAGCTCAGCCAATCAGAGCGCGAGCTACTTCTCCCATTATAGTCTATGGAGAGATGAGCGCACTCAAATCTCGGCGCTCAGCGCCGCGCGGCATGAAGTATTAATCAACAAATTATTTTTATACAGTATAAAACATTCTCAGATAAAGAGCAGAACCCTTCTTTAAAAATAAAGCAGTTAAAAAACACACACAACGAGTTCGTCGCCGAGGACCGGCGCTACATAGGGAATTGCATAGAGAGAATTGCCGGAAAGACAGTAATTCAAATTTGTAAAGCTATTCTTATTGGTCGGCAGAAACCGGCCAATCAGAATAGGAGCGACAGTGGCCCATTCTATCCTATGGAGAAAAATGGACCAATCATATTCAAAGGCGGGACAGTTCAAAATACAGTAAAAAGGCAGAAACGAGCTGATTGGTTGAAGCAGCGGGGGCTCGTCCAGCTTAGCCAATCAGAGCGCGAGCTGCTTTCTCATAGAGTTCTATAGGGAATCGAAATTTAAAAGAGGCGCCGTAATTTGGACCAATGGGAGAGCGAGCGACGCTCCTATGGGTTTTCTAATGCAATCTGGTATAAAAGTGTACATGGCCGAAATCAAATTATAACACTACAGAAGTTGTGCCGATGTGTATATAAAAGGAATCCTAATATGTGGCTAACGAAATAAAAATTTGAAATCAAGAAAAACATGCTTATTTCTTTATTTTCGATGCACCCATACTATTGATCCTTGGCTAACGAAAATAAAGAAATAAACATGATTTTATGGTCTTTTTTTTTTCGTTAGCCACATATTAGTATTCGTTGTATATACACATCGGCACAACTTCTGTAGTGTTATAATTTGATTTCAGCCATGTACACTTTTATACCAGATTGCATTAGAAAACCCATAGGAGCGTCGCTCGCTCTCCCATTGGTCCAAATTACGGCGCCTCTTTTAAATTTCGATTCCCCATAGAACTCTATGAGAAAGCAGCTCGCGCTCTGATTGGCTAAGCTGGACGAGCCCCCGCTGCTTCAACCAATCAGCTCGTTTCTGCCTTTTTACTGTATTTTGAACTGTCCCGCCGTGGATTCTGATTGGTGTAAACTTCCCCATAGGCTAGAATGGGACTTTGTCGCTCGTATTCTGATTGGTCTAAACTTCTCATTCTCCTTTTATGTGACTTTGTCGCTACTTTTCTGATTGACTGAGATAGCCAAGCCCCGTTATCTCAGCCAATCAGCTGTTTTTAGCATTTTTACTGTATTTTGAACAGTCCCGCCGTGGATTCTGATTGGTCAATCCTGCCCCATAGGTTTTAATGTTCAGTGTCGCTCCTATTCTGATTGGCCGGTTTCTGGCGAACCAATGAGGAATAGGATTCAGAATTTGAAATACTGTATTTCCCGGCCATTTCCCATATCCTAATTCTTGACTTAGGAGATTGGAAGGTGATTGGGTTTTATGGAATTTTTATTTTTAATGTTTCAGCTCTTTGCCGGAGACTGTAGAACGCCTTGATATCGGCGCTTTTGGATTTATACGCCGCCCCGACATGTGGAATGATGTCTCGCCGCGCCAGCCTGTCTCGCATCGGAACTGATTTTCGCCGCAGTCCCGCACGGCGCCTAAGTCCCGCACTGCGCCCCACACACTGGCGAGGCGCGGCGGACTTTTCCCCGCATGTAAGAGCGCACTTCCTCGGACGGCGAATCTTCGGCGCAGTCCCGCACAGCGCCCATGTCCCCACACTGTGCCCCACGCACTGGCGAGGCGCGGCGGACTTTTCCCCGCATATATGATCGCACTACCTCCGGCGGACAATCTCAGACGCAGCGCCGAACTTCGCCTCATTCCCGCACTGCGCCCGACACGCTGGCGAGGCGCGGCGGACTTTACATGATATGTATGAGCGCGCCCCGGCCCCGACATAAATCAGGCGCAGATTCCGCCGGGAAACTGGCGGAAAACGGCGCCTCGACCCGGCGAGCTTCATACATGTGGCCCTTAGAGTTTATGTATGTGTCTTATATTATATTTGTTGTATATTATGTACCTGAACCCCTTGGCTTGTACAGCGCCCTGGAATTAATGGAACTCTAAAATAAATAATAATGTACAAAAGGGAACTTAAAAAAATTCTATTTTAAAAAAAAATAACCACCACCCGTTTAAAAAAAATCCACATAGTAGTCGCATATTCCTTGTCAATATGTGAAAAGAAAAATTTGGATGGTATCTACCCTTTAAAGGGTGAGTAACCAGAGTGCAGACGTTTTCATGTATGACAACATCTAGGAGATATGAACAGTGACCTGTAACTCATTTGTTGTGATACATTAAAATAGATATTGGCAGCCTTAGATCAGGAGAGATACAAGCCAATAATACATTCTCGTATTTACTACGGAAATGAGGGTTACTTTAGGACATATACTGTTTATGACATGTATTGCATGCTTTGAAAGGAATTTGTCCACCAGGCCCCCCTGACCTCTATATATCTTTTTGTACATATTTTAGACAAGTTGTTCCGGTTTTCCACTGGAGTAATCCAGGGTCAACAACATACAGACATTCAATGCAGCAATATGGTCCATGTCCCAGGCTTCTTTTTATAGCAGTCTTGGAAGTAGCCATAGGGTAATGTGGTTCAGGAAACCATGTTTTTAATTTTTGCCATGACTCTGGATTTAAAGGGGTTGTCCAGCAAACAAAAACTAAATAAAATGCAAATTGCTTATGTGAGTGTTCATCTATCTCCCTGTGATGTTTTCTGTGCTAATTTGTCCATCGCTTGTGCTGTATGTTGCCTCCTTTCTTTACAGTGGAGCAGCAGCATTTCCTGTTTGAAAGCGGGTTTCCATCGCTCTGTAAAAATACAAGCCCCAGGATCCTTTGCTGTACTTTGTCTATGTTCCTCCCTAACAATCTCAGTGTCAGTGCACACCCCTTTTTCTCCCTCATGTTGATAGGGGTGTGGCTTCAAAAACTGTCCTGAAACCCTTTTAGCCACTTGATTTCCTGGGCTCCACACAAACATGTTTTCTGTGTATGGAGGAACTCACACATAACGGCTGCAGGAAGGCCACAGGGAATGTAATACATATATATTACAAAAGTGTCTAAATATGGAAGACATAGGACGACATGTAATACTATGGATTTTTTTGGTGTAAAATACACCAAAAAACTGTTGACGCTCTATTCTCTATATAAATGAATTGTCGTACACCAAAAACTAGGCGCATTTTATGTCAGACATGACACTTTTGAATGTGCTTAAAGTAGGCACATCACATATGCTTGCAATGTGTAACGGAGGTTGTAGTGGATCCTCTGGACCACCACAAGCGATGACGTAAGCCACGCCAGGGAGCGGAATCTAAGTAAGTCCAGTTTTCACCAGAGCCGCCGCAAAGCGGGATGGACTTGCTGCGGCGGATTGCTACCAGGTCGCTTCCACTGGTGGAACTTGCTTGCGGAGGCAGCCGAGGTGTTGCGCGGTACAGAATCGTGAAGCAGGCTCGTAGTCGGGAACAGGTAGAAGATCAGGACAGGCGGCAATGGTTCGTGGTCAAGGGACGGAGGCAGAAGGTACGGTACACAGTAATCGGAACAAGACACTCTGGAAAGCTTCCTCTCTAGGAAACGGGGCCCACTATCGATTCGGCAATGTGCCCAGGAAGGGGCAGAGCTTAAATAGGGTCAGCGCCCGGTGAGACCAATCACCGGCGCACTGTCCCTTTAAATTTTCCTGCAGTGCCGCGCGCGCGCACTAGGGGGCCGGGACGGAAACAGGAGCATGGAGAGGTAAGTGCATACATTGCCAATCTCTCCCGTTTTTGGCGGGGGGGGTCCCGCTATTTGGGGTCCCCCCCCGCCCTTCCGGGGGAGTTGGCATTTTTTCCCTGCCGCCAGCAGGAGCGGTGGGGGCCTTTAAATTTACCGCGGCGCCAGAGTAGCGCTGGTCGCTACTCGGGCCCCGCCAGTCCGTTCCCACAGGCGGGTGAAGCGGGCGCTTCGCCCCTTCACCCGCCCGGAACCTCGCTGAGCAGGGGAGGAGCAGGAGGGATCGCTCCCTCCTGCCTCCTCCCCCTTTTATGTCCGGCGCCCCCTGTGCGCCGTACACACAGTCAGCGTCACAGGGAAATGGACGCTGGCTGCACTCACTTCCCCTGTGACGCTGAGGAGATCGGCTGGAGCTGGCCGCTCTGCCAGGAGCCTGGTCAGGTAAGTGGATTTTATTATTTTATTTTTATTAGTTTTAGGGGGGCACTGTTCTGGCTACAATGGGGGGTCTACCTGGCTACAATGGGGGGTCTACCTGCCTACAATGGGGGCACTACCTGGCATAACAAGGGGGGCACTACCTGGCTAAAAATGGGGGCACTACCTGGCTAACAATGGGGGCACTACCTGGGTACAATGGGGGGTCTAAACCCGGTACAATGGGGGGTCTACCCAGCTACAATGGGGGGGCAGTACCTGGCAACAGAGGGGGCACTACCCGGTAACAATGGGGGGCACTACCCTGGCTAACAATGGGGGCACTACCGGGCGCCAATGGGGGGGCACTACCTGGCTACAATGGGGGGCACTAACTGGCTACAAATGGGGCACAACCTGGAAACAAAGAAGGCAATACCTGGTACTAATGGAGGGACTACCTGGTACTAATGGGGCACTAAATGGCTACTAAAGGGGGGCACACTCCGTGCCCACTAAAGGGGGCACTTTCCTGGCTAACAATGGGGGCACTACCTGGCTACAGGGGGGGCTACCTAACCTCGGCAAACATTGGGGCATCTTAACTGGCACAAGAGGGAGGCACTACCGGGAAATCAATGGGGGCAATCTACCTGGCCAACAGACAGGGTGGCTATACCTGGCAAACAATGGGGGCACATACACCTAGGCAAACAATGGGGCCAATCCTGGCAAACAAATGGGGGGCATGACTAACTGGCTAAACCAAAGGGGGGGGACAATCTACCTGGCTAAAATATGGCTTTACCCTGGCTACAGAAGATGCGGCTTCTATTTCGGCACTACAAGGGGGCATCTACCTGCCTGTAAGGGTCATACTACTCTTCACCTGGTATGGAGGGCTACTACAATGGATATAAGGGCATCTACCTGGCTTTCTTCCAAAGCCGTTTATGCTGTTAGGTGGAGTAGATGTGTGGCTTTTTGAAAGGGGCGTGGCACTTTTACCGTCATGCATGGGCGTGGACATGAATGATTGTTTTTGCCGGTGGTGCGGCTAAGCTACGCCGCGCAGTCCTTAGTGTCTCCTGCTTTTTCATTTTTACAAAAGTTGGCAACTAATGGGTAAGTGGGAACCAGAGCTGCCGGGCGTAGTCCGCAGCCCCGAGCGCTGGGCGTGCGGTAAAAAAGGCCAGCAGAAAGGGGTCCGCTGCGGCATTGCGGATGTGCAATGTCTGGACCCGACACGGGGCTGCAGGGACACAAACCCGTAACACTAATGTTTTTTGCCTTTTTTTTGGTATATGCCTAAATTAGGCGCTTAAATTTGCCTTTATACAAGGCTAGGCCGGACCAGCCGCCAGATGTTGACAGGTTTATTCATTCAGGGCACTTTACACTCTTTAAGCACTAAAATTAATGCGTGGGGCAGAGTCTCTTTCTGAATTGCTGGTACTCGCCACCATATTGTTTATAAAACTATTTTTTTAAACACCTCATTTTTTTAGTGTAAATTTGGCTGTTTTTAATTTTTCATTCACTTTCAATATTTTTTTTAAGATTTCTTAAGTCTTGCCTGTTTTCACCTACTTTTGCCACTTCAGGCTAGTTGCACTGCCTTTAACAGCAGTCAGATGAGATGCTTACAGTAGCTTCATGCACATAGGAGAACTTAAGATGAGATCAGTCCCATTCAGCATTCTATAGGATGAGAGTTTTCCTAGTCATGCTCTGTGACCTGGGAAGAAGTCGCTAGCTGATGCAAGGGAGGTGAAAGGTAGTGAAATGTGACTATTTTCCTCATTGTGGCTCGGATGATCCTGTTGTTCTATCTATTCAAAACTGGTTTAGAACATGTCTCTTTCAGTTTGACCTACCTTGTGCTAGATAAACGAGCAGGAACAACTGAGGAATCACTTTTTACAGACAGGAAGTGTCGGACTAATTATTAGGCTTAGTGGGCCAAAGTGATAACAGCAGGACTTAAGAATTATTCAAAAAATATTTAATGTGATATGGAAAATACAAAAAAATATGAATACATCCTAAATTCTTTAAAATATGTGTTTATCATAAAAATGTGAGTTTAAACACATAGTCTTTTTGATGGCGCATTCCCCTTGTAAATCTTATCCCTACTTATCAAAAAATTAACCTTAAAGTTCAACAGTATTTATGATGGAGCAATTTCAATGGTTTGCGGTTTGAATGAAGGTGGCACTTGCATTAAGGATGGTACCAAATATGGTCAATCTATAGTGACAAGTATATAAAGAGAAAAATATCAAAGCTCAACCAATTTTTTATTTTTCGGGACAGTTGATCTGATTGCTCTCAGAAAAATGCATGTTTATGACCTCATATACCACCAAGTATTATGTCACAACCCATAATTATTACTATGTACCATGCACATAAGGTTCCTGCCGCTGAAACCTATTACATGACTTTCTGCACATAATTCGCTTGTACCTGATGCTTTGCGAGACTATGTTCCAGTTAATCAATAATCGGAGGATTGCTATTAAACATCATAAAATTCAATGTATTTGGGCTGTAACAAAACAGATATCTTTATACAAGGTGAACATATACATGGCTAGAATTATTAAAGGAGAGTATCCATCTCAGACATAGTTATGGCATAACTAATAGGCACACAGGACAAAAAAGAGCATGAGTAGTGTGTGGGAACCTCACCCACTCTCTGCGATCCTGCCAATTGTTCGTGAGTACAAGGTACCCTCCTCGATAGTTCAGAACCTACTCTCCCTCATACCTTGTGAACTGACGGCTTTAGAAGGCCTGATCTATAGAGAACTATGGAGTACGCTTCTCTCCCCGCTCTTACAATTCGATCGTTATTTATTTGTAGACTCACTGAGGGAGTGATAATTGTCTGTCAATTTTCTTGTGCGCGATATACGCGCCAGGTAGTAATGAGGATGGCGGGCTCACCGGGAGCAACCGCGCCGCAGGAGTACGTGCGTTAATCAGCGCCATGACTCACCATATCACCCGGCGTTGTTGCAGGACGTTGTATGTACGCGTCTGCACCAATCATTACGCCTCTTGTGAACATAGCATAGTGTGCACAAAACTTTGGCACAATTCGCACTTTCATTCGCTTGGAATCCTAAACATTTGACACAATTGTACGATTCTGGTGCGACACGCCCCTGCAAAATTGGTGCATTCAAAAGTGTTGTGTCTGCTGCCGATTGTCTATATGATGGTACAATACATTACAGCCTATGAATGTAAAATGTGCAGTTATGTCTCAGGGCATACCTGATTTATGCCCTAACAGGAGCAATGACTAGACAGCCCTGAGGGTCTATATCAGGCCCAGGGCTGTCACGATCTACATGCTATTCAGCTCAGTGACTGCAATGGAGCCCTGTCCCTTTGTTAGTACTGTGATTCACATTGCATTACAGAAAGGGTTAAATGGCTGGGACTGCAGTTTTCTCTAATCCCAGTTATTGGTGCAGCAGTGTGGCTGTCAATCACAGCTTTCCTCCAGTGGGTGATCGTGTGGGTGCAGCTTCTCAGCCCCATGCAATGTAAATATGAATGTAAAGTTCTGCATCTGGGTACGAATAATCTATATGCACTATATGGCCTAGGGAGGAAAAAATTGGGAGAATCGCTTGTTGAAATGGATCTGGGTGACTTGTAGATCATACAGAACAGCAAGCAGTGTCAATTAGCTGCCTCTAAAGCCAGTACAATATTGGCGTGTATTAAAAGAGGCATGGACTCGCGGGACAAGAATGTAATTTTACTGCTGTATAAAGCATTGGTACGACCTCACTTAGAATATGCTGTTCAGTTATGGGCTCCAGTTTATAGAAAGGTTGTAATGAAGCTATGGAAAGTACAAAGACGAGCAACCAAACTAATAAAGGGAATGGAGCATCTTATTTATGAGGATAGGTTAGAAGAATTTAACTTATGGGGAGACATGATTAATTTATATAAATAAATATATAAATGGTCCCTACAAAAGTATGGGAAAAAGCTATTTCATTAAAAAAAAACTACATCTGGAGAAAAAAAGGATTCAATCTCCAAACATAAAAAATCCTTCTTTACTATGAGAATTACGAAGTTGTGGAATAGCCGTCTGAGGAGCTGGTCACAGCAGGAACAAGTGAGGGCTTCAGGGAAGGCTTAGATAACCACTCACTACTAAATAATATTAACACTTATGTAGCCGTATAAAATATCTGGATCCAGTCTGAAGACAGGGCTGAAATTTTTCTTTTGGGTTGAGGATTCCTTACGCCCCTCCTTTCTCCATTGCTTTTCCTACCTTCGTTTCAACTTGATGTATGTTACTAACTATGTAACTATGGAATGTCTCAAATGTCCTTTGAAATGAAATAAGAAGAAATAATCAAGTTAAAAATAATTAACTTTGTTGTATAAGATTTGATTAGTTGAAACAGTTTTATACAATTGAGTCATTCTTATTAAAACTGCAATCAGATAGTGTTTAGAATTTTCTCCCCAGCATTGATGCAGAAGTTCCAACAGATGTGCTGCACTTGAGAGTTTGCTTTGCTTTCACTCTTCATTCCAGTTCATCCCAAACAAGCTCAATGGAGCTTTGAAGCCAACCGGGTTCTTCTTGTATTTTTAGGTAGCTCTAACATATCCTAGAAGTATGTTTCAGATCACTGTCTTGTTGTATTATAAAACCCCTGACCAACTAGGCGTCCACCAGAGGATATTGCATGGAGCATGAATATGCTGTGGTCGCCATTTTTATTCCGTTTTCCAGATACCATGTGCGACCTGCCAACTCTGGATCCAGCAAAAGCGCCCTAGACCATCATACTTCCTCCTCCACGTTGGACAGTTGGTGTCACACCTTGAGGAACCATCCTTTCACCTACTTGATGACATACAAAAAGCCGAAGTGATGAACCAAAGATGTCAAATTTTGTCCATTTGATCTTCTTCCCATCTCCAGTAATCCACTGGAGGTGCTGCTTGGCTCAGGCATGTTTTTTTATTTTTTTTTTATTTTGCAGTCTTACCAGATAGAAGTCTTCTCTTCACAGCTGAATTGAAAACTTGTTTACTTTGTGCCACATTTAAGGGTTTCTCTCGCCACATTGATTACCTTTAAACATGTCAGCAAAGGTATATAACAACTATTACCAAATACATTGCTGTTCTGATTTTGCTTCTCTTCAGAGAAGGAGCAGTTCTGATCTCTTTTAGACACAAGCCTTCCTAGTTACCGAACACCTCTCTGCTCTTACAGGCTGCAGCAGTGGTCAGAATGGTGACCTCACTCCCTACTCTGTTTGTTATCTCAAAGACGAGAGCTTGTTTGCATTACATACTGACAAACTTTAACCTCTTAGAGCTCTGTGTACCGCAGTTTACAAACCTCCTGCACTCATTTTCCGCAAAGAGGTTCAGCTAGGAATTGCAAAGCTGATATGCCAATCACTGCTGTAGGACCATCCACAGCCTGACCAGGAAATATGAGTCTTAAGCTTCCTGTGGTTCTGTGAGGCACTAATCACACAAACTCACCTGATTTGTCAGAGCTTCCTCCAGTTTTCACATGCCCTTTGATGGTGTATGAAACTGTACTGACTGTCACCCTGGCACTCTGGGCAATTTCTCTGTGGGACAGACCTACACTTCTAAGGGTTACAATTGTCTGTCTGTTTTCTTTTGTTAATCGCCTTTTTCTTGCCATCATGATAGCAATGTGCTCTGTCCTGAAGAGCAAAACTGTCTAAATCCTGCCCTGTAGGTTGTTGCAATGCTGTATGTTTCAACACTGGTTATGTAGAATCAGAAGGTTTGAAATTAATCTCCAAACATGTAGGGAAAGTTTGCATCCAATTTCAAACCATAATTTGCTTTCTGTGGTGCAGAGCAGCTGTCCGTGATGTTTTACCTGGAAAAAACCTCAGGGTTAAAATCACAAATTGAGACTATTGTTGCATTGGAGGTTAAAGATTCATTTTATTGTTATGTTTTTAATGTATTTTTGAACCCTTTCACATTATTTGTTGTACTAAAACTGTGTTAATGTGAAAAATAACTTAAGAAATTTGAGATGTTCTTAAACTTTTGACTGGTAGTGTATATTTATGTGAGAATGCAGGAAAGGGTTCAACATGTTTTATACAATTGAGTCATTCTTATTACAATTGCAATCAGATTTTGTTCAGAAATTTCTTCCCACCATTGTTTCAGAAGTTCCCACAGATGCGGTGCACTTATACTTTGCTTTCACCTTTCTGTCTAGTTCATCCCAAACAAGCGCCATGGGGTGTAAGTTTGGACACTGTGTGGCCATACCATTTTTTGAAGCCATTATGATAGCAATGTGCTTTGTCTTGCTCGTGAGGTAGTTGTAATGCCGTCTGTTTCAACACTGGTTATATAGAATCAGAGGGTTTGAAAGTAATCTCCAAACATATAGGGAAAGTTTGCATCCAATTTCAAACCAAAATTTGCTTTCTGTGCTGCAGAGCAGCAGTCCTTGAAAAACCTCTTGGTTAAAGTCACAAATTCAGACTATTGTTACGTTTTAGGTTAAAATTTCATTTTATTTTTACATTTTTAACATGCTTTGAACCATTTCAGGTTATTTGCTGTACTAAACCTGTGTTAATGTTAAACATAACTTAAAGGGGTTGTCTCACTACATCGATTCATCTTACCTCAGTCCTGTTTTCTCTGTTTCATTTTGAATTCAGAGGCGTGTTTACTGGCTTCCACTAGGCTGCAGTAGAAGCCAGGTCTGTAGCTATAGCAACCAGTGCTGGCAGCCTATCAGAAGAGATGGAACAGGTCTGTAGCTATAGCAACCTGATATAGCAATCCTTGTAGTGTTCTTAAACCTTTTACTGGTAGTGTATATTTATGTGAGAATGCTGGAAAGGGTTCAACATGTTGTATTTACCCCCCTACTCTCTTCTCCTCAGCTTCACAACTAAATCTCCTTCAGACCTGTTTTCTCAGGAGCAAGACCGCTGGCTTTCGGAAAGCGAGGCCTGGCCGCCATTGAGACTGCTAGCTCCATGATGAGCCCATCAATCAGCCAGTGAGGCCGTCAGTGATCTAATGAGTTAAATTCAGGCTGCGGGTGTCGTAAGAGTCATTTCCTGAGCCGTCATCCATTATTTAAACACTAATTAGTATTCCTGTTCCCTAATTACAGTTCAACAGCTACAGACACAGAAAGTTAAACTGCAGCCTGGCCCACGGGGCTCCCTGCGCCAGCAATGGCAGAAATCATTTAACTCAATCAGCCAGGACCTAGGAAACAAGAAGTGGAGAGGGGACCTCCAGGAGCAGTCTCTGGGGGCAATGCTGGTGCATTATACATTATCTGATGTGTAGCTAGAACCCGTCCATCACCAGTCAACTCGCATTTCTGCTGAGGTGACATTTGTAGCACTTTCATGATACATCAAAACGGATGCAAACATCAATCAGATCATTCAGATTAATGTCCATCTGCGTGGCTGAGTGTTCATCTTTCTATCCAGCTGTCATTCCTTGTCATACCATTTCTGGTCCTCTCTGTGACAGGAGCCATTTGGTGACCACATTAGAGAAGAAGCCGAAAAATAAGGCACCCCTCCTCTCAGGCACGCGCTGCTCCGCTCCTTAGACAAATAGTGTCTTACCTATCATATAGAACATATGTGCATTACTTATCATATAGAACATATGTGCTTTACTTATCATATAGAACATATGTGCTTTACTTATATAGGACATATGTGCCTTACCTATCATATAGATCATATGTGCCTTACTTATCATATAGAACATATGTGCATTACTTATCATATAGAACATATGTGCTTTACTTATATAGGACATATGTGCCTTACCTATCATATAGATCATATGTGCCTTACTTATCATATAGAACATATGTGCATTACTTATCATATGGAACATACGTGCCTTACTTATCATATAGGACATATGTGCCTTACCTATCATATAGATCATATGTGCCTTACTTATCATATAGAACATATGTGCCTTACTTATCATATAGGACATATGTGCCTTACTTATCATATAGAACATATGTGCCTTACCTATCATATAGATCATATGTGCCTTACCTATCATATAGAACATATGTGCCTTACTTATCATATAGGACATATGTGCCTTACTTATCATATAGGACATATGTGCCTTACTTATCATATAGAACATATGTGCCTTACTTATCATATAGAACATATGTGCCTTACCTATCATATAGATCATATGTGCCTTACCTATCATATGATCATATGTGCCTTACTTATTTATTAGAACATATGTGCCTTACTTTTTCATATAGAACATATGTGCCTTACCTTTTCATATAGATCATATGTGCCTTACTTATCATATAGATCATATGTGCCTTACTTATCATATAGGACATATGTGCCTTACTTATCATATAGGACATATGTGCCTTACTTATCATATAGAACATATGTGCCTTACTTAACATATAGGACATATGTGCCTTACTTATCATATACACTCACAGGCCACTTTATTAGGTACACCATGCTAGTAACGGGTTGGACCCCCTTTTGCCTTCAGAACCGCCTCAATTCTTCGTGGCATAGATTCAACAAGGTGCTGGAAGGGATTCCTCAGAAATTTTGGTCCATATTGACATGATGGCATCACACAGTTGCCGCAGATTTTTCGGCTGCACATCCATGTTTCGAATCTCCCGTTCCACCCAAAATCCCAAAGATGCTCTATTGGATTGAGATTCTGGTGACTGTGGAGGCCCTTTGAGTACAGTGAACTCATTGTCATGTTCAAGAAACCAGTCTGAGATGATTCCAGCTTTATGACATGGCGCATTATCCTGCTGAAAGTAGCCATCAGATGTTGGGTACATTGTGGTCATAAAGGGATGGACATGGTCAGCAACAATACTCAGGTAGGCTGTGGCGTTGCAACGATGCTCAATTGGTACCAAGTGCCCAAAGAAATGCAAGAAAATATTCCCCACACCATGACAACCACCACCACCAGCCTGAACCGTTGATACAAGGCAGGATGGATCCATGCTTTCATGTTGTTGACGCCAATTCTGACCCTAACCATCCGAATGTCGCAGCAGAAATCGAGACTCATCAGATCAGGCAACGTTTTTCCAATCTTCTACTGTCCAATTTTTGATGAGCTTGGGCAAATTGGAGCCATCAGTTTCCTGTTCTTAGCTGAAAGGAGTGGCACCTGGTGTGGTCTTCTGCTGCTGTAGCCCATCTGCCTCAAAGTTCGCCGTACTGTGCGTTCAGAGATGCTCTTCTGCCTTACCTTGGTTGTAACGGGTGGCTATTTGAGTCACTGTTGCCTTTCTATCAGCTCGAACCAGTCTGCCCATTCTCCTTTGACCTCTGGCATCAACAAGGCATTTCCGCCCACAGGACTGCCGCTCACTGGATGTTTTTTCTTTTTCGGACCATTCTCTGTAAACCCTAGAGATGGTTGTGCGTGAAAATCCCAGGAGATCAGCAGTTTCTGAAATACTCAGACCAGCCCTTCTGGCACCAACAACCATGCCACGTTCAAAGGCACTCAAATCACCTTTCTTCCCCATACTGATGCTCGGTTTGAACTGCAGGAGATTGTCTTGACATGTCTACATGCCTAAATGCACTGAGTTGCCGCCATGTGATTGGCTGATTAGAAATGAAGTGTTAACGAGCAGTTGGACAGGTGTACCTAATAAAGTGGCCGGTGAGTGTAGAACATATGTGCCTTACCTATCATATAGATCATATGTGCCTTACTTATCATATAGAACATATGTGCCTTACCTATCATATAGATCATATGTGCCTTACTTATCATATAGAACATATGTGCCTTACTTATCATATAGGACATATGTGCCTTACTTATCATATAGGACATATGTGCCTTCCCTTATCATATAGAACATATGTGCCTTACTATCATAACATAGTGCTATTATCATATAGAACATATGTGCCTTACTTATCATATAGGACATATGTGCCTTACTTATCATATAGGACATATGTGCCTTACTTATCATATAGAACATAGGTGCCTTACTTATCATATGGCATCGTGCTACTTATCATATAGGACATATGTTGTTACTTATATTAAAAATTTGGTTTCAAAATTTTTAAAAATGTTACCCCCCGGTCACGGTTGGGGTCCCTACACTATCTTACCCTCAATAGAGCCAATTCAGACTTCCCCTTGAGATCACATGTAAGCCGAAGTGGCTTAAACTTTTTTGATCAAAGTGTGAACAAAGGGATCTCTTGTATTGTATAGAATTGAGGGGGGGGGGGGGGGGGGGGGGGGGGGGGGGGGGGGGGGGGGGGGGGGGGGGGGGGGGGGGGGGGGGGGGGGGGCCCCCCCCCCCCCCCCACCCCCCCCCCCCCCCCCCCCCCCCCCCCCCCCCCCCCCCCCCCCCCATGGGGACGTCATTACTTATCATATAGGACATATGTGTCTTACTTATAATATTAAAAAAAACTTTGAGATTCTTAGTTCACACATTTTGATCAAAAAATGTTTAAGTCACCCCCCGGCTTACAACGGGATCTCAAGGCGGGTGGTCCTACACTATCTTTACCTCTCAATAGAGCCAAATTCAGACTTCCGCCTTGAGATCACATTGTAAGCCGGAAGTGGCTTAAACATTTTTTGATCAAAACGTGTGAACTAAGAATCTCATGTATTGTATAGAACTTTTAGCAGTGGTGTGCCACTGGTAATGGTATGCGTGTATATATATATATATGCCGCATCCATGCCAGTGGCACCCAGGTTCACATTCTGTTTTTCAGAAATGTTTTTTTGTGCAGAACTATACGTTGTTATTTGGCATATATTGCTTTTAATCTATATAGGGAGGAAGGGATGCCTCCATTTTGGTTTCGTGCACCCCGCCCACCTCCACAGGCTGTTATATCAGTGCAGTATGCTTGCAAGGTTGGTGTTTTGTTTTTTTTTCTCTCTGGATAATGGAGGTCGGTTGACCCAATGAGAAGTCTGAATTTGGCTCTATTGAGAGGTAAAGATAGTGTAGGACCACCCGACCTGAGATCACGTTGTGAGCCGGGGGTGGCTTAAACATTTTTTGATCAAAACGTGTGAACTAAGAATCTCAAAGTTTTTTTCATGTATGATAGATAGCATAAATACTTCTTTAGAGGTTTCCATGTATTGTATATTACTTATAATATAGGACATATGTGCCTTACTTATCATATGGAGCATATGTGCATTACTTATCATATAGGACATATGTGCTTTACTTATCATATAGGACATATGTGTCTTACTTATAATATAGGACATATGTGCCTTACTTATCATATGGAACATATGTGCATTACTTATCATATAGGACATATGTGCATTACTTATCATATGGAACATATGTGCATTACTTATCATATAGGACATATGTGCATTACTTATCATATGGAACATATGTGCATTACTTATCGTATAGAACATATGTGCCTTATCTATCATATAGAACATATGTGCATTACTTATCATATAGGACATATGTGCCTTACTTATCATATGGAACATACGTGCCTTACTTATCATATAGAACATATGTGCATTACTTATCATATAGGACATATGTGCATTACTTATCATATAGAACATAAGTGCCTTATCTATTATATAGATCATATGTGCCTTACTTATCATATAGAAAATATGTGCTTTACCTTTCATATAGATCACATGTGCCTTACTTATCATATAGTGTAAAGTGCTGCGGAATTTGTTGGTGCTATATAAATAAAGATTATTTTTATTATTATATAGGACACATGTGCCACACTTATAATATAGGACATATGTGCTTTACTTATCATTTAGGACATATGTGGCTTACCTATCATATGGAACATATTTACCTTATTTATCATATAGAACATATGTGCCTTACTTATCATAAAGAACATATGTAACTTATCTATCATATAGGACATACAGTATGTGCTTTACCTATCATATAGGAGTAGGACATATGTGAGGTTAAAGGGGCTGCTCAGTTTTACGCTGATAAAGCTTAAAGTGTTTTTCCACCATAGAGTTTAGGATATGCCATCAAAATCTGATATGTGCGGGTCCTGCAGGTGGAACGAGCCCCGATCACCTGTACTCAGAACTCCCGTAGAACAGAATGGAGAGCTGACTGACTCTCCATTCTGAGCCAGTACTTGTGGGGGATTGTTCTTGAGACATGAGACTTTGATGGCTTATTCTGTTGACATGCCATCAAAGTGCATGGAGGAAATACCCCTCTCTCACCAAAGAGTTTGATGGCATATCGCTAACGTATGCCATCAAAGTATGATAGGTGCGGGACCCACCTCTGGAAACCGTACCTATCTCTGGAATGGGCCCTTGAAAGTTTTGGCTCAGAATGGAGAGCTGGTCACACTGGTGCATGACTCTCCATTCTGTTCTACGTGAGTACAGGGCAACGGTGTGTTTGGCTTTACTGAGAACTCCTATACAACAGAATGAGAAGTTGTGCACAGGCGTGACCGGCTCTCTGTTCTGAGCCAAAACCTTCGAGGGCCCGTTCACCCCAGTATGCAGAAAAGACACAGCACCACACAAATTCCGTCTTCTTGAGAATAAAATCACATCTTTATTTCGTCAAATACAAACAGCCAGTAGCTAATATGGCACGCCACCATCAGTAATATCAGATGCATTTCGGGCACCAGCTGGAGATTGAAACGCCTCTGTTATTGCTGATGGTGCGATATTGGCTACTGGTTGTGATTTTATTCTAAAGCAGACGGAATTCGTGAGGTGCTTTAGAAAAAAGATATATTTTTACAGTATTGGTCACACTCTGCAGGTCCATAGAGACTTCCGTGCACCATAGCCTGAAGAGTCCAATACAAGACCAGAGGAGTGAAAGCGTTTCATGAGAAAAGGCACAGAACTAAATATTAGCCATAATAATCGAATAGTATGGGCATCATCCATTGGTTGTAAGCCAGCATAGTGTAACGCACATATCTATATCACTGGCACCCAATATAAGCCTTATCTATATGTAACTGTAATACAAGCAATCACCTCCTCATGGATAGTAGGTGTGTGAGCGGTTGTTCCTCAGTATTTTTGCACCTGAGCAATCACCCCTGTATGCTACTGTGGTTCTTCTGCAGCCTTGTGTGAACTGGTTCTTATCCAATGTGCAGTTGCCCCCCCTAGTGGATGGGTGTGGGAGAGATTGCTCACCAGTGAACTGCACCTGTGTAATTACTTCCATGTAGGGACTTATATTGCCTCCTACTGGGAATAGTCTTTTGTCCAGCCATGGAGCTGTGAGTATGGCCGTGTGGCTGTGTTTATAGGTAATGTCCCATTTGTTCAGTGATTTTTTTATGTTATCTGCCGATATTCCATGATCCATAGTGCACTTGGCACCATCTATTTCCCAGGTAAGTGACACTCAAACACCTGGCAGTCCACATCAGACTAGGCCACCTTCTTCCATTTCTTCATTGTCCACTTCTGATGCTCATGTGTATTTGTAGGTGCTTTTAGTAGTAGACTGGACTCAGCATGGGCAGAGCCCTATACACAGCAAACTGCAATGCCCTATGTGCTGTGATATCTTCCTATCAAAGCCAGCATTAACTTTTTCAATACTTTGTGCTACAGGAGCTCTCCTCTGGGATTGGACCAGACAGATTAGTCTTGGCTCCCCATATGCATCAAAGGGCGTCCACCACCATTTCACCAGAACTGACTAATTTGTTGCCCAGTGTATCCTGCAATTATTGTGAGATCAACATTTTTAATGTTATGGTTGATGGGAGTATACAGTCATATGAAGTGCCATGATGGCCAGATGTAGGAGTAATGTGGAGACATGGTAAAGGTCTGATTTGGGCCGCAGTACCGTGAGGCCCCCACAAGACCCGTTCACTATGTGCACCCAGGCATTGTCAATTGGATAGATATAAATATGTGCAGAGGACTTTCCATGGAAGTGTAGTGCCTACATAGTCAATGATGGCTTTGGTCTGCCTATCATGGTCAATGTGAAGAGTGGAGAAGATAGGCAAAGTAAAGCAAAGACCATCTAAGACCGAAACAATAGTATGTGATTGATGATATTTTTAAATGTTATGGTTCATCGGAGTGTAATATGATGTGCCAGTGATGGCTAGAGTAGGAGTAGGATGGAAACATCTTGGTTGTGGTTTGACTTAGGAGATGGCCCATGATGCCACAACAAGACCCGCTCACCTTGTTCACCCTGGCCTTGTCCATTGGAAAGACATAACTACGTGGAGTGGACTACGTGGAGTGGACTTTCCATGGAAGTGTAGTGCCTACATAGTCAAAGATGGCTTTGGTCTATTAACACCGAAATAATACTATGTGAATGATGGTTTTTAAATTTTATGGTTGATTGGACTATCATATGAAGTGTTGGTGATGCCCAGGTGTAGAAGTAAGATGGAAACAACACGGGGCGTAGCTATAGAGGGTGCAGTGATAGCAGTTGCTACTGGGTCCTGAAGCCTAAGGGAGCCCAAAGACTGCTCTGCCTCGTAGGAAGATAGCAGTATTAATAAATGGCGCATGGTATGTGGAGGCCCTTTAATCAATTTTGCAGTAGGGCCCAGGAGGTTTAAGCTACGCCTCTGAAACAACATCATGGTAATGGTCTGATTTAGGAGGTCATTCCGTGAGGCCTCCACAAGATCCGCTCATTATGTGCACTCTAGCCTAGTCCATTGGAAAGGCATAAGTGCATGGAGTGGACTTTTCCATGGAAGTGTAGTGCCTACATAGTCAACAAAGGCTTTGGTCTGCAGATCATGGTCAATGTGAAGAATGTAAGAGACAAGCAAAGTGTAGCAAATAACTTCTAACACTGAAACAATAGTATGTGCATGATGTTTTTAAATGTTATGGTCGATTGGACTATCATATGAAGTGCCAGTGATGGCCAGGTGTAGGAGTAAGATGGAAACAACATCATGCTATGATCTGATTTGGGAGGTCATCCCGTGAGTCCTCCACAAGACCACTCATTGTGTAACTTGCTGTCATTGGAAAGCATAATCATGGAGTGGACTTTCCATGAAGTGTAGCCTCATAGCAGTGAGGCTTTATGGTCTACATACCCCCCCCCAAAGCCCTTGGGGAAACTAGGGTTTTTCCTAAAATTTGTGGCCCTATTTTAGTAAAAAAAGGTTTGGCCCTTTCAGGGGTTTTTGTAAGAATGTAAGGGAAGAAAGGTAGCAAATAAAAA
Organism: Phyllomedusa bahiana; assembly: GCA_025379985.1. Taxonomy (NCBI): domain Eukaryota; kingdom Metazoa; phylum Chordata; class Amphibia; order Anura; family Hylidae; genus Phyllomedusa; species Phyllomedusa bahiana. Next base: position 47,356 of record JAODAL010014129.1, read on the forward strand.
CTGAAACAAAATTTTGGAGGGTTTTTAAATTTTTTGTTGGTACTAGAATTTGAGGCCAGGTGTAAGATAAAAGGGAAAAAAAAAATCATGGTATGATTGTTTGGGGTTTCCCCCGGAAACCCCACAAGCCCCGTAAATTTGTCCCGCCTGCCCTTTTGGAAACATAATTGGAGTGGGACTTTTCATGGAAGTTTTTCCACATAGTCAGTGATGGCTTTGGTCTACAGATCATGGTCAATGTGAAGAATGGACAAGGCAAGCAAAGTGCAGCAAACACCCTCTAAGTCGTATGATAGTATGTGAATGATGTTTTTAAATTTTATGGTTGACTGGACTATCATATGAAGTGCTGGTGATGGCCAGGTGTAGGAGTAAGATAGAAACAACATCATGGTTATGATCTGATTTGGGAGGTCATCCCGTGAGGCCCCTAGAAGACCCGCTTACTATGTGCACTTTGGCCTTGTCCATTGGAAAGCTATAACTACATGGAGTGGATGTTCCTTGATAGTGTAGTGACTATAGCTTATGGTCTGCAGATCATGGTCAATGTGAAGAATGGAGAATGCTAGCAAAGTGTAGCAAACATCTTCTAAGACCGAAACAATAGTATGTGAATGATGATGTTTTTTTAAATGTATTCAGAGTTGTTGAAATTGAGGCTGTTTACTTGTAATGTAGAAAGAAAACTCCCAAAGGATCTCATTAATTGAATAAAATTGACTACTTCGGTTTACGCAACATTTGACATGTGGAATCTTTCATAAGAGACTTTCAAACATCCCGTTTTCTCAGACTTCAGATGTGAGTAAACACAGGGCTTCCGATCAAAGCTCATAATGGGAGCCAAGGGAACTACAGCTTTGGGTGTCTTCCGTAAGTAAATCTGGACTTGACCATTTTATATGTCTGGAGAGAGAAGGTAAATAAATGTATAGTGAGAAATATAAGAGCAACGTCACCTATGACGCCTTGTTCCAGGATCAGGCTATGTACATATGTAATGGATAACTCCAGGCACAATGGATATGACTCCTAATGGTCTAGTAAATATTACTAAGTTAAATAGTAAAGAAGTGTGAAAATCAGGCTCTTACCATTAGTAGATTGCTAATTTTAGTTTCGACTGACCGTCACTCCCATCACTAGGAGAATTTATATTCCCTTTACCACTGAAATATTGCCAATACAGATATAAACAGGTAAGAAGTGTCAACTGGAAGAGATCTTTATAGGTCTCAAAAGGAAGTAGAGAGAGGTAGAGCTAGTAGATTACTACAAGCTGGCCTCAGAGAACGGGGGGGGTGGCCACACTTGCACAGTTCTCCCCATTCATTTCTGAGGGAGTTTCAAATTTAGATGAGCTCAGGTATATTCTTGACTCCCATAGACATGAATGGGGGGGAGGGAATGTACGTAAGCGTGGTCATCTCCCTGTTTGTTGGGGCCAGCTTGTAATGATCTACAAGTTGGCCTCAGATGAGAGGGGTCACTCAGGTGTAAGGGGCACAGCCACCTTAGTGGATGGTGGATGGGGCTGTGCCAGGTATTCCATTGGAGAAGTAGTGGAGGTCCAATGAATTCCAATAACCCTTCATTTTGCTGTGCAGTAGGGATCCAGTGGGTGGAGATCATACACAATTATAGTAATATTCTGTCAATTGAAAATCTTGGAAAGCACCTCCTCCTCCCGCCCGTTCTCTGTTGGTGTTCCCCAGGGGTCAATCCTGGGCCCACTAATCTTCTCTATCTACACTCTTGGTCTGGGTCAGTGCATAGCATCACATGGCTTTCAGTACCAGCTATATGCTGATGACACCCAACTCTGCATCAGATGTTATCTCTCTGCTCTCCCGGATCCCAGACTGTCTTTCATGCATATCCTCCTCCTTTTCTTCCTATCTCCTAAAATTAAATGTGAAGAAAACTGAATTCATCAACTTTCCACCGTCCTGCTCTATCCCCCCGAGGGTCTCTCTATCACAGTCAGCGACTCCACACTCTACACAAGTCCGCTGCCTTGGGATAATCTTTGACTCCTCTCTGTCCTTCTAACCACACATCCAAGCCCTTACCTCTGCCTGCCGCCTCCATCAGAAAATTATCTCCGCTCATTCCTTAACTTTGATACTACAAAAATGCTTGTGATCTTCCGCCAAGACTACTGCAACATCCTTATCTGTAGCCCCCCGTCTAGCACCCTCTCTCCCCCGATATCAGATCAGTGGCGTTCCACCTCTGAGACCACCAAGAACAAAGGCCAGGGGACAATACAATGCAGACTTTTTTTTTTTGCTTTTGATTTGCAATGCATTGGGTGAAAACTGTTCTGACTCCTCAATTTGGTAAAATAATTGAAATGCTATGGACTACAATACCTGCAGCTTGATCTCCAATCTGCACAACTACTGATAGGTGAGGTTTTTAAGACCTTATCCACACATAGTCACACAATTCTGCATCACCCGAATTCAGCTTCTTTCCTAAATCCCACCACTAGACCAGAAATTATGTGGAAAATTTCAAAACTAATTGATAACTCCTAATGGGGCTGTGGTGCTGCTCCTACCTAGAGACTGGTCAGGAATAGCGCAGTTCAGCAAAAAATAATAATGCACGAGATGTCAGAATTGGTGGGAACCCCAGTAATTCAACCCTCACCAATGCAACACTGATGACATCCTAATAAATCATATAAATTTGCCATCAAAGCTCCTAAGACACCAGATGCTGCACATAAACCTCATTCACCTACAAACACATCCAGGTTAAAAGCATAAAATCGAGTCTTAAAGGCCTAAAAGAGAAAAAAAAATAGTTTTTGAGCTACAGTGCACTGTGCTCCCAGTCATAAATTATCTGCAGTATGTGCTTACACAGACAAACAAGACTGTGGATAAACCCTGAATTTGGCAGCAGTGGAGAAACAGAGTACATACTGTGCATAATTCTGCCTACAGTCCATCCTGACCAGAGTTACAAGATAAAATCCAGCCCAGCCCCACAGATCTTTGACTTTTTGTTCAGTGCACGAAAGCCCAAAGCAGCAAATCACATCAAAAGCAATAAAAAAAAAAAAAAACTTTTAAAAAGTAAAATAACAACATTACAAAATTGCAGTAATTACTGGCTTATTTCTAGCTTGGAATCCATCCCAAAAATCCATCCCAAAAATAGTTAGAGAGAACCAAGGGGAATGAATAAAAATGAACCCATCACTTTTTGCCAACTGGATGTTGGAGAGCAGAGCGCCTGCATAACAATCTTCGGAGGGGGCCTATGGACACTAATTTCTCTATTTCAACTACAAATAAATGCGGTAGCCAAATTCTTATATCGAGATTTTATTTTGGCTGAATGGAAAGATGGAGAGCAAAATTTGTAAATTTTCCAGTTTCAGGACGATGGGTAAGCAGAGGTACCAAAACTAACTAAAGAGGAGTAACAGTCTTAAAACTTTTAATTAACCAATTAATATAATGAAATATGCGGCATCTCATTACCAAAAGTTCCTAAGTATAGATAAATAAGATCAATAAAGGGGTCCACACCCAGTAGACCTATGTGGCCCTAAAAAAGCTACAAATACCCTAACCTAAATAATAAGCAGGAAAGTTGCCCTGATAAGGGCGTACCTGCCAGCAGCCTGACCCTATTAATACTGGCCCTATATAGCTCTATAGTCCCATCCCAACATGTTTCGATCATCCAAACAATTCAAGCTGATCACATCAGGGAACGATTAGGAAAGAAGTGGAGCAAAAGAAAGGACAAACACATACACATTAGGCCACATAGGTCTACTGGGTGTGGACCCCTTTACTGATCTTATTTATCTATAACTTAGGAACTTTTGGTAATGAGATGCCGTATATTTCATTATTTTAATTGGTTAATTAAAAGCTAAGCTTTAAGACCGTTTCTCCTCTTTAGTTAGTTTTGGTATCTTCTGGTCAAGAGGTATTTTTCTTTCCCTTACTTATCTGTTGAGGGCTTTTTTTTCGTAAGCAGAGGTAGGTTACCAATATCACTGCAAAATTATAATCCCTGTTAAAACATAACTTTTACTGAATTATCTAAAATTATACATCCTAAACCCCTATATACTACCACTACATACCGAAATGATACAGCATACTATATACCATCCGTCAGTGGAGTAATCGCCCCGATAAAGGGCGGCTCCGCTTTAATGACAGATAATATCACTGTGTACGTGTGTTACAATTCTTTAATCCCAGCTATCCCAACGCGTTTCCCCCATGCAATTTAGGGTTCATCAGGGGATTCAAAACTCCTCTCGCTGTGGAATAAGAATACGCTATATACAACGCATATACAATCTATCTATAACGAATATATCACCTATATGGGTGAGATAGGAAAAGTGATACTTAGCTTGGATGCTGCCAGTATAAAAATGATAATCCTCGCAGCCCCTTTGGTATGCTGGCATCCCTTCTATCCTGGGTGCCAGCATACCAAAGGGGCTGCGAGGATTATCATTTTTATACCTGGCAGCATCCAAGCTAAGTATCACTTTTCCTATCTCACCCATATAGGTGATATATTCGTCATAGATAGATTGTATATAGGGGTTTAGGATGTATAATTTTAGATAATTCAGTAAAAGTTATGTTTTAACAGGGATTATAATTTTTCAATGATATAGGTCATATTCTCTGTTCATATAAAATTTGTAGTAATTCTAAGAGGTAGGTTACCACCTAGGGGGGCACAAGGAGCGGGCTCATCAGCTGAGCTTAGCATGCTCCATACACAGTGGGTACCCAGCTGTCAGTTACAACCGGTATCTGCCTTTAGTGGCCAGGACAGGAGACAACTCCAATCCCAGCCAGTTAAAGGGATTGTCTCACTACAAGGATTGCTTTTTATGTTAAAGATCTTGCAAATAACAAGTCACTTTGCAATATGGGTCCATTACCAGTGTCCTACCTATTCCTAGAAATCCCCTCTTGTATGGGCTGCATCAGCTCCTCAGGTCGCTATAGCTACAGACCTGTTCAATCTCTCATGATAGGCTGCCAGCACTGGTTGCTATAGCTACAGACCTGTTTCATCTATCCTGATAGGCTGCCAGCACTGGTTGTTATAGCTACAGACCTGGCTTCTACTGCATCCTAGTGGAAGCCTGTAAACACGACCCTGAATTCAAAGTGAAACCAAGAAAACAAGACTGAGGTAAGATGAATCAATGTAGTGAGACAACCCCTTTAAACTACTTTCAGTCAATGCAACTGCGGCATCTAGGCAGTAATGCAGGAGGGGACACCCCCTTTCACCTCCCAAATGGCTCCCCTGCAATGCGATCTCTGTGTGCCAACTGGTAGTTATGGCAGCCCCAAGCTTAATGAAGGCCACCAGACCTGCCATCTTACTGTCCCTATAACACCCTGCTAGAGGAGAGCTGTAATTGCACACTATTATGTAACATATTAGTATCACAGAAAAGCGTTCACTTCTCTAGTGGTAAAGTACTATAAGGGACTAAAATATAAAAAAAATTAAATATATAAAATAATGAAAATATATTAAAATGTTTCAAACATCTCCTTTTTCCCAAGTTATATAGTGGGTACGGAAAGTGTTTAGACCCCTTTAATTTTTTTCACTCTTTGTTTCATTGCAGCCATTTGGTAAGATCAAAAAAGTTCATTTGTTTGTTGATTAATGTGCACTCTCTCCCCCCCCCCTCATCTTGAAAGAAAAAAAACAGAAATGTAGATATTTTTGCAAATTTATTAAACAAGAAAAACTGAAATATCACATGGTCATAAGTATTCAGCACATTTGCTGTGACGCTCATATGTAACTCACATGCTGTCCATTGCCTTCTGATCCTCCTTGAGATGGTTCTACTCCTTCACTGGAGTCCAGCTGTGTTTAATTAAACTGATTGGACTCGATTAGGAAAGGCACTCACCTGTCTATATAAGACCTCACAGCTCACAGTGCATGTCAGAGCACATGAGAATCATGAGGTCTAAGGAACTGGCCAAAGAGCTCAGAGACAGAATTGTAGCAAGGCAAAAGAATTTCTGCAGCACTCAAGGTTCCTGAGAGCACAGTGGCCTCCATAGTCCTTTAATGGAAGAAGTTTGGGACGACCACAACTCTTCCTCGATCTGGCCGTCCAGCCAAACTAAGCAATCGTGGGAGAAGAGCCTTGGTGAGAGAGGTAAAGAAGAATCCCAAGATCACTGTGGCTGAGCTCCAGAGATGCAGTAGGGAGATGGGAGAAAGTTCCACAAAGTCAACTATCACTGCAGCCTCCACCAGTCGGTGCTTTATGGTAGAGTGCGGCCGACGGAAGCCTCTCCTCAGTGCGCCAAGGGACATTTTAAAGTGGGAAAACCGCAGACAGAAGCCTCTCCTCAGTGTAAGACATATGAAAGCCGCATACAAGTTTGGCAAGACAATGAAAGGATCACAGTGACTATGAGGGGGAATAAGATTCTTTGCTCTGATGAGATGAAGTTTGAACTTTCTGGTGTTAATTGTAAGCGGTGGAGAAAACCAAGCCCTGCTCATCACCTGCCCAATACAATCCCAACAGTGACACATGGTGGTGGCAGCATCGTGCTATGGGGACAGGGACAGGACAATTGGGAGGGGAATTGAAGGAAAGATGAATGCGGCCAAGTACAGAGATGTCCTGGATGAAAACCTCTTCCAGACGCTCTGGACCTCAGACTGGGCCGAAGGTTCTTCTTCCAACAAGACAATGTCCCTAAGCACACTGCTAAAATAACAAAGCAGCAGCTTCAGAACAACCCTGTGACCATTCTTGACTGGCCCAGCCAGTGCCCTGACCTAAACCAACTGAGCATCTCTGGAGAGACTTGAAAATGGCGTCCACCAACGTTCACCATCCAACCTGAGGGAACTGGAGAGGATCTGCAAGGAAGAATGGCAGAGGATCCCCAAATACAGGTGTGGAAAACTTGTTGCATCATTCCCAAAAAGACTCATGGCTGCACTAGCTCAAAAGGGGCTTCTACTCAATACTGAGTAAAGGGGCTGAATACTTCTGACCATGTGATATTTCAGTTTTTTTTGTTTAATAAACCTACAAAAAATATCTACATTTCTGTTTTTTTTTTCTTTCAAGATGGGAGGTGGGGGGTGCAGAGTGTACATTAATGAGCAAAAAATTAACTTTTTTGATCTTACCAAATGGCTGCATGAAACAGAGAGTGAAAAATTTAAAGGAGTCGGAATACTTTCCGTATCCACTGTATATATATCAAAAAGAAAAACAAACGCATCAAAGCCTGATCCAGTAATACAAAACTGTATTTATCCCACATGAAATTGTCAACTGTGTTTTTTTTTGTTTATGGACTTCTCCAAACATTGTAAAAATGTAAAAATTTCAAAATTTAAACTTATTTAAATTTTCTAGGGCCCACCAATAGTGATTCTTGGGGCCCACAATGAGCGATTCTTGGGCCACCATGGAGTTGATCTGGGGCCCAGCAGGGGAAAATTTGATTCTTGGGCCCCAGTGATTTGATTGATCTTTGGGGCCCACCAATGGAGTTGATTCTTGGGCCCACCAGTGGAGTTGATTTCTGGGGGGCCCAGCAGTGGAGTTGATTCTTGGGGGGCCCACCAGTGGAGTTGATTCTTGGGGCTACCAGTGGAGTTGATTCTTGGGGCCCAGCGGTAGAGTTGATTCTTGGGGCCACCAGTGGAGTTGATTCTTGGACCCACCAGTGGAGCTGATTCTTGGGGCCACCAGTGGAGTTGATTCTTGGGGCTCCATCAGTGGAGTTGATTCTTGGGGCCCACCAGCGCAGCTGATTCTTGGAGCTCACCAGTGGAGCTGACTCTTGGGGCCCACCAGTGGAATTTATTCTTGGGGCACACCACTGGAGCTGATTCTTGGGGCACACCACTGGAGCTGATTCCTGGGGCTCTCCAATGGAGCTGATTCTTGGGGCTCTCCAATGGAGCTGATTCTTGGGGCCCTCCAGTGGAGCTGATTATTGGGGCCCTCCAGTGGAGCTGATTCTTGGGGCCCACCAATGCAGTTGATTCTTGGGGCTCACCAGTGGAGTGGATTTTTGGGCCCAAAAGTGGAGTTGATTATTAGGGCCCACAGTGAAGCTGATTCTTGGGCCCCACTAGTGGAGCTGATTCTTGGGCCCACCCTACAGCTACTGTACATGACTGCACATACTGCATATGCCTCAGGCTTTCTGCCCTGCTTTCTGTTCCTTTCTCTCTGAATAGCAGCCCCAGGCCTTCCTGACCAGTGGCCCACTATGGGTTTCCCCTGCTCCCTTGTGGGCCAGTCTGAGCCTGGACATGAGAATTATAAATAGCAGGTGAAAGGCCCAGTTACAAAATTTGCACTGTGTCTTGGAGGCTACAAGTCATGACAAAAGAGTAAAAAGTTTTGCTGGGAATATGTAACTGGATTCAGCAATCGAGCATAAAATTCCAACATTCCATTTTCAATAAATTTTAAAAATAAAAAGTACAATTGTATTTGAGGCCTGGAATATGTTTCTCTAGGTTCTCAGAGCAGTTGTCACCTCGTAGCGCTGCCAAATCACTCTGCGCAGTGTTTATTGTGACCATAAGAACAGGCGGGATTGTTTACATTTTTTTGGAGCCATTTAACGGTGTCAGCCTCTTGTTTATACGGCCCTCCATTGTCTCCAACAGCACGGCCCTTTAGGGGGGATTTTCCACCAGCTGTGTCCTTCCATCGCGCTTGGCCACGCTCACAAATTGTAAACTCCAAATACAGATTTATAGACTGTTCTCAGATTGAAAGATGAAAAATGGGAGATGTTTTCCCTTCGGTTGGTTTACAACGTTAGTATTGAGTGCTGCAAAGTCATGAAAACACACTTGAAAAGCCAAATTAGCTATTGATCTATAAAGGTTTCCTACAACAAGCAGGCGACATTGTGAGGACAATGGATATTCATGACAATACTCCATTAGACTTACTAGGACAGTGAGTTAATAATTTAAAGGAACTATTTATCAATTTTTTGTAAAGGGGAGGGTAGAACGAGGTTTTTTTTTCATGCCCCCCCGAGGAGCAATGACATAGTGAATATTTTTCATACATCGTACTCCCTTAAGTACTGTAGTCCTCAAAGTTAAAATGGTCTCATGAAACAATATTTCTAACATACAATGGTCTTTTTTGGGACAATGCACTTGAAAAAACCCCATTCTTTTACAATGTAACAGGGCACTGCTGTCTGCTGCGGATATTGAATGAGATCCCCGCCAATTTATCATAACATCTTTATTAGTGCGGGGATTGGGTCTAGAGCGAATCATACAGTCACTCGGTTTTGTTTTTGTACTTTCTTACATTTTTTGTGGGTGCATGAGGATTGGGGGTCTAGTAGCCCTCCCTTCAATTCATGTGTACACTTCCTTTTAATGCTCTTTCATTATTAGTGGGTCATTATATTGGGGTTTTGCGCCTCTCCACCCGTAAAAATGCATACTACATGTCCCCTTACTATTCTTTCATTTTAGTATGCATGCATATTGGCTCTAAATAAAAACCCCCCCTCCCCCTTCATTCATACTAATGTCCTGGTATCTCTCAACATTATTATAGGGTCTCATATCCCTCTATACCCTTCTAATACAGTCTTACTTCCGTACTTTCTCTTACATTAAAATTATATAAATTGTATTGGCGGGTTTTAAAACCCCCCTCCACATACAGTCAAAATACTACATGTCTTTACGCTCTACTATGTATTAGGAAGGTGCTGCAGTGATTTGGAGGTCAAGGTAGCCTCTTACATTACCAGGCCGGTAACTACGTATTCCCTGTACTGCTCCTTCATGTTATAAAAGGGGACATTTGATTGGCTCTAATTCCTCTTCACTTCAGTCAGTTACTACATGTCCCTTAAAATGCTCTCACAGTAAAAAATTATAGGTACATGCATGATTGGCGTTGTAGGACCTTCTACATTACGTCCAGCATACATTTCCTCCCTCTTCATGATTAGTGAGTGCATCATATGGCTGTCTAGTAGCGCCTTCTACCCGTACAAGTGGGTACTACTGTCCTGTACTGCTCTTACATGTATTGTGAGGTGCATTGGCAGTTTTTGGAGGTCTAGTAGGCCTCTCTATTAATGCAGTGCAGAACTAACATTCCTGTACTTTTCTTACATGTATTAGTGAGGTCATGAGTGATTGCCGTCTATACGCTCTCTACAGTACGTGCGTACTACATGTCCTGTACTCTTACATGTATTAGTTTGGTGCATGCAGTGATTGCCGGTCTATAGCGCCTCTCTACAGTACAGTGCGGTACTACATGTACTGTACTGCTCTTACAGTATTAGTGAGGTGCATGCAGTGATTGGAGTCTATAGGCCTCTCTAAGTCAGTTGGTACTACATGTCCTGTCTGTCTTACAAAGTTTAGTGAGGGGCATGCAGTGTTTAGGTTTATAGCCTATCTACAGTACAGTGCAGTAAATACATGTCCTGTACTGTCTTTCATGTATTAGTAGGTGCAGCAGTGATTAAGTCTATAGCGCCTCTCTACAGTACAGTTGCGGTACTACATGTCCTGTATTTTCTTACATGTATTAGTGAGGTGATGCAGTGATTGGGGTCTATAGGCCCCCCTCTTTTTATAGTTTTCAAAATCAGCGGGGGGTTTACAAGGGTACTACATGTCCGTACTGTTCTTACATGTATTAGTAGGTGCAGGGAGTGATTGGTTGGGCTAAAAGCCCTCTCTCAGTAAGTGCGGTACTACATGTCCTGTTATTGGTCTTACATGTATTAGTGAGGGTGCATGCAGTGATTGGGGTCTAGAGCCCTCTCTATAGTAAAAGTGCACAGTAATCATGTCTGAAGCTGCTCTTACATGTATTAGTGAGGTGCATGCAGTGATTGGTGTCCTGTACTTCTCTTACATATGCCAGGATGATCATTTTGGCACCATGTAAGGGTAGCGAGCATGGACCCTTTTCCTTTTTCCTGTTACACTGTGTATGGTGTATATGACCCAAAGAAACTCCTGTCCTCAAAATAGACAGTGATTTCTGTGTTTAGAAGCTTATTAATGCTCAACAGTCAATCAAGGGATGAATAGAACAGATCCCTCTCGTCCCTGTGCTGCGACCTTCCTGGTGATCCTGGGCGATAATGTCACTGTTCAGTCTTCATGTGATCCTCCAGCCAGTCAAAGACTGTAGAGGTAACATGTGGTACATCCAGCAAGAGATTGTAAATGGCTGCAGGGTCATGTCAAGACCGAATGGTGATGTCATCAGCCCTGATCACCAGGACCCACGCGCCACTGGTACGAGAGGGCTTACATGTTTTTTTACTTCTTTTTTAATGAGTTACGGAAAACACCCTTAATTTTCTTGAATTTTTATTTTGCATTATGCTGGGTGACAATTTGGGGCTTTCAAATTACCAGTTTTCCATAGAATTATGGTTCCCACATACAATGGTCATCCCAGGTTGCCACCAAGTTGGAAGAAGGAGGTGGGAGCTGAGTGTCTTTCTGAGACGGATTGTGCCCTAGAGACCCCTTTGCGTGTGGTTTTCCCATTCCTTGGCACACAATTGAAGTTGGCAGTGGGACTGAATTCTATCGGTATGTTGTGGTGGGAGGGGATCTTTGCTGAGCGAGACGTCTTGCGGGCCCCCCAAATTCCGGCGCGCTTTCTTGCCAGAGGTAAAATGGCCGACTTTCCCGCCCCTCTAACTGTTGTTGTTGCGGCCGTTGCTCAAAATGGCGGTTGTTCCCGCCAAGTAAATATGTCCAGCGACGGGGGGGATTTTTGAGAGCTTTCAGGCCTTGCCTCAAAAGTCTGTGATGCCCCCCTCCCCTGTACGATCTCACCTGCGGTTATTCAGTGCAGGATCGTCTCAGTCCGTGTGGTTTTTCGCCGCGAGGCCCGTTCTCCAGCCTGACCCTTGTTTCTGCACGCAGCCTGTAGCAGGGCCACTGCGCCGAGCACCCTTTTCGCCGCTTCCTCCCCTCTCTCCGCCACACACGGCAGATAGCAGGTGTGTTGCGATGCCTCTGTGATCTTTGGTCCTCTCGCGGGTGTTTGTCTTCTCCCGATGCTCGCGGCCCAGTCACCAGGCTCTCTGGCCCAACGCTCAGCGTCCCAGGCCGCGGTCAGCTAGTCGCGTATCTCAGCGTCGTGGCTCAACGAAGGAAGGCGGCAGCGTCCTTCACCAACGTCCCGGGTCCCGTGCTCGTCGTCTCTCGCCCGTGACCTGCGGTCTCCGTCTGCCGTGTGCCGCCCCCCACCCGCGCCTGTGGCCCGTCAAGGCTGCGCTCAGCCTCTTGGCTGCCGGGGATGATGAGATGGAGCTCTTCTGGTGCCCCGCGTTGAGTAGTCTTCTAATGTTAGTTTGTCGAGGCACCAGGGTTAGCGATGCTCTGGATGGAGATGGATAAATTCTAGAGCGCAGCGGAGCTCCTCTAAGATGCGGCCGCCATCATCTCTTATTGTGTGCCCCTGTGCCCACGATATTGACCCCCTCGTAACTCCTGTCCCTGACAGGGGTTAAATGCAAAAAGGGTGTACTTTCTTTTTCCTCATGATTGCATGCCCTTGGTTACCAAGTTGTTCAAGCGAATGTCCGTAATAAGGGTAGCACATGGAAGGCATCGGAAGAAGAATATAGTGACTGCTCTTCCAGTATGTGACTTCCCGATGGCAATTGTTTGAGAGGACACATATGATATTTTGTGGTTTGAGCTAAAAGCTGCTTCCAAGACTTTGCTAATATGGTTTAATGATACCTCAAGGTTTGTTTCCAGCATCTATCTTTCCCTGCATACGCTCCTTCATTCTAACTGTGGAATCTCCTTCACTGTCAAGTCAGCCCTCAGCTTGGAGAGAAGAATGGAAGAGGGATCCGGCAATCATTCCTGCTTTGCTTCAAGGGGGTAATTTACAGACACAAATACAATTTCATCACATTTGACCGCAAAGCATAATTCAGCAGAAAATAACAGGGAAAGCAATTTCTCAGTTGTTCTGTGGTGAGACAATGTCGAGAAAAAGATGATTGTGAGCATTAAAGTTATTGTGGAAAACAGTGAAAGGAAATAGGAAAACAAGAAGAAAAGATAGACTGCGGCACGGAGGTAAGTAGGAGAAATTAATCAAAAGAAATAACTAAAAAGCTGGGGACAAAAATAGATAAAGATGGTGAATAGAAAAATGAAGACCAGATAACAATGCCTGTATTGTGGTCATACAATCCACCATGCATTGGAGAGGGGAAGTTTGGCCACCAACGATAGCAGTAAGCAGGGCTGGGACGAGGTATTCTGGTGCCCTAGGCAAATAAGGCATGTAGTGCCCCCACCAGTCCCCTTTCAATGTAAAATTCAGCCCACTCCATACCTATTTGCGCCCCCTTTCTTCCAAGGATGAAATGGAGCCCTAGGCGGTCACCTACCTTCGCCTACACATCGTCCCGGCCCTGGCAGTAAGACTCTAATAAAAAAAAACTTGGTTGAGGCAAGGATACTCCGAAAAAACCCAAATGAAGGCCTTGGCCAACTTGGCACCTTCCTCATTACTCATTTTCTATGGGTGCAAAACATTTGTGGAGAAAATGTAACATCTCAGCAGATTTCCTCCATTACAAGGTCATGCTCTTCACCTTTCAATAAAGACTATTTTATCACTGTTGTCTTCTAACTATCTCATAACCCAAAACAATGCAATAACCAAACACTTTTCACATCATTCTTAGTTCTAAAATGCCAAGTAATTTAAAAATTTCAATTGAATCTAGAATGAATTTGCTAAAGGGGTTGTCTCACTACAGAGATTAGCTTTTAATATGTAGGGACAGGTCTTTGAACATTTTCCAAATATATTGCTTTATATTTTTGGTTTTATTGAGGAGAGCAGATGTTATCTGCTCTGAGTGCACACAGGTTTCCCTGGTTACCGACCTGCTCTCTCCTTCTCTCTCTGCTCTGTTTTATCTGATAGCAGAGCTGAGGATAGGTTGGCAGTGAGTTTTCTGAAACAAGTAATTAGTCTCCTTTGTTTGTTTACAGCTCTCTGCAGATCTCCTGCTCTCATTTCAGTGCTACTAAAGAGCTATGAATACAGAGCTGGTATGCTAATCACTGCTATAGAACCACCCACAGTCTGACAAGTAAGAGACAGCATGCATGAATGTAGAGCTGCTTTTGGCTCAGAGAAACAGTGTGCTGAGACAACCCCTTTAATCGTATCTACTAATCCCCAAGTAACATTGATCTCCTTCCCTCCAACACGTCCTCTTCTTCACTTCTTATAATTCGTACCTTAAAGAGGTATTTTCGTTTCATTGATTAACTTTAAACATGCAGGCAAAGGTAAATAAAGAATCATTCAAAATACATTGCTGTTATGATTGTGATCTTTTCAGAGTTAGGAGCAAATCATATCTCCTGATTTTGCACACAAGCTTCCCAAGTTACTGGACACCTCTCTCTGCTCTTACAGGCTGCAGCAGTGTGTTCCTTCCCCCATAATCAGAAGCTTGGTGCCATTGCTTACTGACAAACATTAACCCTTTAGAACTCTGTAGAATTGTGCACTGCTGTTTACAAACCTCCAGCACTAAGACCACCACTGCCTTGCTAAAGAAAATGAGGGTAACGCTGCTGGACTGGCCAAGCATGTCTCCAGACCTAAACCCTATGGAGCATCTGTGGGGCATCCAGAAGGTGGGGGAGCACAATGTCTCTAACATCCACCAGCTCCGTGATGTCGTCATAGAGGAGGGAAGAGGATTCCAGTGGCTGCAACCTGTGAGCTCCAGTGACCTCCATGCCCAAGAGAGTTAAGGCAGTGCTGGAAAATAATGGTGGCCACACAAAATATTCACACTTTCCCTTAGGGGTGTACTCACTTTTGTTGTCACGTAGGGGTGCACTCACTTTTGTTGCCAATGGTTCAGACACTGATGTCTGTGTGTTGAGTTATTTTGGGAGTTATTTTTGGGAAGGGATGCCTCAATTTTGGTTTTCTGCACCCCACCAACTATCACAGACTGTTATATCAGTGCAGTATGCTTGCAGGGTTGGTGTGTTTTTTTATTTCTTTCTCTCTGGACACTGGAGGTCGGTTTACCCAGTGAGAGGCCTGAATTTGGCTCTATTGAGAGGGAAAGACAGCGTAGGATCACCCGACCGGAGATCACGTTGTAAGTTCGTGGGTGGCTTAAGCATTTTTTCATCAAAAACATGTGAACTAAGAATCTCAAAGTTATTTCATGTATGAGTTATTTTGAGGGCACAACAAATTTACACTGTTAGGCTATGTTCACACGGCTTATTTTGGGACGGATTTCAGTCCGTATTGCGCGGCGTACTGCGCTGCAATACGGCTGAAATCCGTCCCAGGCATTACGGTAATCCACAGTTCTCATAGAGAACTATGGATTCCGTCTCTTCTCCCCGCTCCCCGAATCCGCCTCGGGGGGAGAAAGTGGCATGTCAATTATCCCGGCAGGATACGCACCGTGGATAAAGAAAGTCTATGGGGCCTTATACAAGCTATACACTGACTACTTTACATTGTATCAAAGTATCAGATCTTCAGTGTTGTCCCATGAAAAGATACAATATTTTAAAAAATGTGAGTGATGTACTCGCTTTTGTGAGATACTGTATATCTATCTATCCCATATCTATCTATCCCATATCTATCTATCTATCTCCTATCTATCTATCTATCTATCTATCTCATATCTATCTATCTCATATCTATCTATCTATCTATCTATCTTCCTGTCTATCTATCTCATTTCTATCTATCTCATTTCTATCTATCTATCCCATATCTATCTATCTATCTATCCCATATCTATCTATCTATCAATCAATCAATCACTCTATCTATCTCATTTCTATCTATCTATCCCTTATATGTCTATCTATCTATCTATCTATCTATCTATCTATCTATCTATCTATCTATATCCTACCTATCCATTTATATCTATCTATCTCCTATCTATCTATCTATCTATCTATCTATCTATCTATCTATCTATCACTCTATCAATCTATCTATGTATCCATCTATCTATCCCTTATATGTCTAACTATCTATCTATCTATCTATCTCCTACCTATCCATCTATATCTATCTATCTATCTATCTATCTCTCATATCTATCTATCTTATACATATCTACTTATCCCATATCTATCTATCTCATATCTATCTATCCCTTATATGTCTAACTATCTATCTATCTATCTATCTATTTCTCTCTGTCTATCTCTCTCACTCTATCTATTTGTCCATCTATGTATCTATGTATCTATGTATCTATCTATCTATCTATCTATCTTCCTGTCTATCTATCTAAATGCCCAAAGTATGTCATGTCCATTGACTAAGCTGAACATTTGGTGCAGAAATAGGCGCTTCATAGGGTCTACACAATACATTTACCATAAGACTTCATTCCATTCCCACAATGCAATGGCCTACGCTGCATCATGTATAGACTGAGCATTCACCATTCAGTTCAATCTATCAGCAAAGAAGGCTCTATAAAGTGAAAAAAACATTGAGCACGGAGGCATAAATATGCATCAATCTTGAGAGTCCTCTGCTGAACTTATGGCAAGAGAAAATGGTCGCACATATGGGATAAATCTTTGGAGGACCTATCCTGTCCTGCATTACACTGACAACCCATTGTTTTGAATGGACACTGGGCAATACCTCATTCTTCCTGTGGTGGCGCTATAGAAAAACTGAATAACTAAACACCCACCAGATAGCAACTGGTCGCTAACGGTCCCAGCAGGGAGAAACTTTGTGATCAGTTTATTCAAGTAGGGAGTGTCCAAGAGGAGAGCCCTTTGAAAGATCACGGCTCCTTGTGGTAGTGGTTTACGCACTGTGAGCGATACTGTGATTTTAGTTTGTTCTAATATTTTCACAAGGTTGAAAAGCTTTCTAATCTTATGTTAACAAACCTTTTGATAAAATTACAAAAATGATAAGTCCCTTACAAGCAGAGAGTTAAGTAAAAACTTGAAGGCTTATTCCAAGGCAAAGAGCTTTGGGAACAATCCATGGAAACAGATTATTTAACAGAAAAATACTGTAAAAAGTAGAAAAAGCTAAAGTTGTTACAAAACAACACAAAAAGTAGAATTACAATATATGTTCTACCGTAGACAGTAGAAGACTTTTTTTTTTTTAATTTTAATTAACAAAGTCCCATTGTGTTGTGAAATTAGTGCGGAGTCGACTTAATAGAAAAGAATTTAGAAAGAAAGGAAAAGGTCCTTTAAATTAGCCCCACTCTCAAAAACAAAGGGAGAGTTTCCTGTAACTAATGATGCAAGCGATGCGTCAAACAATGGGAGATGATTGTTGGATAATATAATTTCATGCTCTTATTTCCGGCAGCGGTCTCTGTTTTCAGAAACCCGAGTTCATATTCCCATTGGAGCCCTTGACTGTTTTTGTTTATTTAATGACTCTCGACACAAACATTTATCAAAAAAGTTTTCAACAGAGATTCAAATCCATTCATCAGGAGCCGAGCAACTCTTCAGCTCAGGCAAGATGGCTGCCCCCATAGGCACATACAGAAAACAGAATGGAGGAATCTACAATTAGAAATCATAAAAACCGCTTAGAGGAAAAGAATATGGATCAATATCTTGCTTTATTTAGTAAAAAAAAACATTGGAATAGATTCCCTTTAAGCAAGAACTTATATTGAATCATTATGGGGTGCACCATTCTGCTCACTAAATTACCCAATGGATCAAAATAAGTCCAAGGCACTCTTGTTTCTTGCAGTGATAGTGATTTATTACAGATGTATGACAGATCTCCAGAGTAATTATATGGTAGGAATTTCGGCACCATATGGTTCAGATGGAATAGGTGAACTTTTTCGGCCAATTAGGGCTTCCTCAGATTCGTCTGAAGTAGAGTGGAGAGTCCGGGCGTCACTGGACTCTCCACTCTTCAGACGAATCTGAGGAAGGCCTAATTGGCCGAAAACGTTCAACCTATTACGTCTGAACCATATTGTGCTTAAATTCCTACCATATAAATACTCTGGAGATCTGTCATACATCTGTAATAAATCACTATCACTGCAAGAAACAAGAGTGGCTTGGACTTATTTTGATTGATTTGCTTATGGAGTTGGATACCCCCTCCAGGAGCACCTTGTAATCGGCTATTGACCCTTTGGTGTGCGACATCATTCTCTTCAATAAATTACCCAATGGCACACCAAATATTTGCCCAGGGAGCAGGGCCGGGACGATGGGTAGATGAAGGTAGGCCTACTTCCCTGTTTCTCCGAAAATAAGACAGTGTCTTATATTAATTTTTTCTCCTGAAGACGAGCTAAGACTTATTTTTAGGGGATGTCTTATCTTGCAATGAACAAGAATTCACATTTATTATTGCACAAAAAATCAACATGTATTAATATACTGTAGTGATTTCATCACAGACATCAGCATAAGCAGCCAAACTCTGAATTGCATCAAAAAAATGCACTAGGTCTTCTTTTCGGGGGATGTCTTATTTTCGGGGAAACTGGGTACCTAGGGCGCCACTTCATCCCAGACAGAGAAGGGGGCAGAAAGAGGTATGGAGGTGGCTGAATTTTCCATACGGAGGGTGCTATGTTCCTTATTTGCCTAGAGCACCAGAGTACCACTCATGCCAGGGAGCACCAATCTAATTGAGGTAACTCCACCCAGGGCTGGGACAAAATATTCTGCTGCCCAAGGCAAATAAGGCACAAAGCGACCCCTTCAATGGAAAATTCAGCCCACTCCTTGTGCCCCCTTTTCTGCCTAGGATGAAGTGGCGCCATAGGCAGTTACCTACTTTCGCCAACCCATCGTCCCGGCTCTGACTCCACCTAAAATAATCCCAGCCCACATTTGTTGTCCTATTTTCTTGTATGTATGGGTGGACTATAACCCTGAAACGTGGCAGCCAGGTATTTCTCTGTGACACCTATAACCAGTACAGTAGCTATGGGTGCTCCAGTGGTTGCAGTTTCTTAACGAGGCCCCGAGTCCTCCATGGCACATATGGGGACATCCGCAGGATACACGGCACATAATGTTTTGAAGGCCTTAGTGTATATCTTACATGAGTACCTGAGGGACTTCAAATATATCTTGGTTAGTAACTACTTACCTTGGGAGACACCATAGGTGGTATTTGAAGGAACATTTTTATCTGACCCCTTAGCAGATGCTGCCAGTTAATGCACTGCTATCAGGTTTGCATGTCATCTGTAAGCATTATTCAGTCATGTGTATCAGCAACTGCGTAGGAGGCGTCCGTGTCCTGTTCAATAAGGATTTGTCAGTGATTGCAGTTGTACGCTCTGAAGGAACATTTGTAAAGAGCAGGTAAGTGACAGGTAAGTAAATATGTATTAGCGAGCATATCTGGTTACTCTTCACAGTTGTAAGGCTTGCCAGCCCTGGGATTTCTCCAGGATTAACAATCAGTATAACAAGAAAGCTTATTAATCCCCTCGTTTTGCATTTTACTCATTTTTCAGATCATTTACATGTTGTGCTGTTTCCTGGGGTGAGGTTAAGTCAGGATTGATCCCTGTACTGGTTCTTTTTTATACCGGTATGATTGATTGGAGTGGGCCGGAGAGATTTGCCCCAATCCTTGGGTTTATGACCAATACGTAACGCTGCTGGTGGACTCCAAACATCCAACAGACCAAACATGGAAGTACACCAGTAGACACCAGAAATAACAATACAAAGCGTGTATCAATCAAAGAAGAAAGGCTCACGACTAGATGAATCGGCAAACGGACAGTGGGCGGATGATGACAGGTGCACACACGTGGAGATTCACATGCGGGTTCATTCCAGAAAAGAGAGTAGCAGTGATAACTGACCCTAAATCTTCAACTAAGTCCCACTCGAAGGCTATCCCCAACACCAAAACCACTGTTTCTAAACTCACCCTAAAGCTTTCCCTCAAAATTGTTCCTAAACTACAACTGACCCTAATAAAGAAAGCCTCTCTAGGGCCCAACAGAAACTAGACAAACACCTGATATTATCAAGGACAACCAACTCTAGAATTTAGCCAAATGGGACTTAATACAAGAAGCAACAGTATACTGCAACTTGACACAACTAAACTTGATAATAGATTTTAAGAAACAATAAATTGCAATTTCAGCACTAGACAAGAGGCATGAGCACACAAGGGACTGCATCCGAGACAAAGACACAAATGAACAGAGCTTCCACTATTCAAAACCTCTCTCATAAAGCTAAGCGTGGAAACTTGTAGAGACCAGCAATTAGCCAATTCTTCTCCCTACTAGATGAATCGGCAAATGGACAGTGGGCAGATGATGACAGGTGCACACACGTGGAGATTCACATGTGGGTTCATTCCAGAAAAGAGAGTAGTAGTGATAACTGACCCTAAATATTCAACTAAGTCCCACTCTAAGGCTTTCCCTAACACCAGAACCACTGTCTCTAAACTGACACTAAAGCTTTCCCTCAAAAAAGTCCCTAAGCTACAACTGACCCTAATAAAGAAAGTGGCTCTAGGGCCCAATAGAAACTAGACAAACACCTGATATTATCAAGGACAACAAACTCTAGAATTTAGCCAAATGGGACTTAAGACAAGAAACAACAGTATACTGCAACCTGACAACCTTGACAATAGATTTCAAGAAACAATGTCTAGTGCCATTTCAGCACTAGACAAAAAGCATGAGCACACTAGGGACTGTATCCGAGACAAAGACACAAATGAACAGAGCTTCCACGATTCAAAACCTCTCTCCTAAAGCTAAGCTTGGAAACTTGTAGAGAGACCAGCAATTAGCCAATTCTTCTCCCTACTAGATGACTCGGCAAATGGACAGTGGCGGATGATGACAGGTGCACACACGTGGAGATTCACATGCAGGTTCATTCCAGAAACAAGAGTAGTAGTGATAACTGTCCCTAAATGTCCCTAAATCTTCCTCTAAGCCCCACTCTAAGGCTTTCCCTAACACCAGAACCACTGTCCCTAAACTGACCCTAGAGCTTTCCTTCAAAAATGTCCCTAAACTTCAACTGACCCTAATAAAGAAAGTGGCTTTAGGGCCCAACAGAAACTAGACAAACACCTGGTATTATCAAGGACAACAAACTCTAGAATTTAGTCAAATGGGACTTAATACAAGAAACAACAGTATACTGCAAACTGACACAACTAAACTTGACAATAGATTAATACAGTACAAATATTTCTACAGGCTGAGATTGCCAAGCTCAATAAGAGTACTCACCCTAGTAGCAGCCCTGTGCTGCAGGTGTCTCAGGCTAGTTGGTAATGACTCAATAGGGAGTAAATCTTAATGTACAGGGAGAACAAAATTCATATAGTTTTATCAATGGATCTCCCGAAGTGCTCGGAGAAGGTGCTGCTTACCAGACATAAATGTTTTCCAACTTCCCCTTTCATTGTTTAAAATTGCACTATTACAGGGATGGAACTACCAGGGTAGAAGACATAGTAGCTGGGGGTCCGAGCCAAGCCCCCTACGGTCGTGTGCCCTGTAGCAGCTGCTACTACGTCTGCTATCCCGGTAGTACCTGTGGGGCTCGCCGCCGCTGCCTCTGAATGCTCAGGCCCTCTCTCCCGAGCATTCAGGGGCAGTAGTCAGATTGCCGGATCTTAACAGAGCGGACCTTTATTCCAGGTCCTTTGAAAATTTCCTCCAATACGAAGTTCTCCTTGGGCATGTCTCTTTATGAGTCCAGATATATGCACTTATATAAAAGGAGTCACAGCCATGATGTGTTAAAATGATAAATGTTAAAATGGCATCCAAAATCCAACGGCATCTTAATATCGCTTTAGACATGGGCATGCACCAAAACCTGCGGTCGGTCTACAGATTTCCCACTGGCCCAGTACATGGGCTGCACGGGAATCCGACGGAAGATAGAGCATGTTCTATATTCCAGTGGACGGCCGGAGGCTTCAGTAGAAAACCCATGCTGTGTAGGCTACAGTACAGATTTTGTATTGAAGTCTACACAGCGCTGGGTACAGTCGGAATTTCGGTGGATTCAAAATACTGAATCCGCTAAAAAATCCGACGAGAATTCAGTGTTGTGTAGATATAGCCTAATAGAGACAGTAGGGTGGCAGGCATGTGGGGGGGGTCTTCGTTAAGGTCTTACCTGCCATGAATTTCAGTCAATACCCTGCTATAATGTCATGGGAACCAATTGGGAGTTAAAAGGGGGTATCCCTTTCCTGCATAAATGCATAGATGCCCCTGTTGCCTTGACTGTGGCACCTAAGTAGTTGAAAGACTGGGATCAGAGATAACTCCAATCCTGGCTGCTGTAGGCAGGTGCTGGTGTAGGCCTGGGACTGAATATTTATGTTTCTGCCAGCAGGTGTCACCAGCATGA
The DNA here is from genome assembly GCA_025379985.1 of Phyllomedusa bahiana. NCBI lineage: Eukaryota > Metazoa > Chordata > Amphibia > Anura > Hylidae > Phyllomedusa > Phyllomedusa bahiana. The sequence goes on from JAODAL010014129.1 coordinate 69,847, forward strand.
TGGGGAGGAGAGAAGAAAAGGGAAAAGCCCCAAAACTTGTGGGGAAGGAGTCTGTGCTGTCCCAGCTATGGCTGCCAGTTGGGATCCTTTTATTATATATTGTATGCTATGTTATATCTGCTGCATACTGTACTATGTTTGATGTGTTTGCTGCTACTCTGTGGTCACTATTGTATATGGTTATGTAAGATATTTATTATGTATTTCCTATATTCCTTTGCTTTCTGTTACTACTCTTGTTCTGTGAGGTCACATCCTGTTATATTTCTGCTGTGTTTCCATTTTGGCCAGACATGTTACACAGAGCTGGAGAAGAGAATTTGTTTTAACCTCTTTATGTCATCCTTTATATGTCATCCTCTATATGTCATCTCTCAAGGTACAGTCAATAAAACTACCTAAAGCACATCCATTGCATCTTCCTCACTGGATCTCCACATGCAACTTGTGAAGCTAGGGGAATGAATATTTTGAGTTCACTGTCTTACAGAGACTGTTGCTCACCCTTATCAGGGACTTCTTTTATGTATATCGGTGGCATATTTTAGTCAGTTCTGAGAAGTTAAGAGAGATGTGACATTGTATAATAGCAGGAAAGGTCAGACAAATTGCTCAGTTTCCCCGTCGGAGCAAAATATCAGTGATTACTAGTCTTGTGGGCTCACAGATCGTGAAAGGACATGGAGAGACGTCATGTGGAATGAGAGAGGGACTCATGTCCCACAGGCGCTTACGATGGAATGTTCTCCACCATAATCGCAAGTAGTACAACTGCTGTCATTCAAGTCTTGTATTTATGGGACTTTTTAATAAATTTTCTACATGTTTTTGCAATTGAAAGAAGCCTGCCATTTTTCTCTGCTGTTGACTGTGTTGAGGGTTGAGGAGCCCTGGCTAAGGCAGACTTGCCCTATAGCGGTCTTTGTACTTATATGAAAAGTAGCTACGTTGAAAAATAGATGCATTAAACAGGAGAAAGACTCAAGAGGCAGTTTTCACATAGCCCAAGGTGACTTAAAACAAAGACCTTATTCTTTCTACTCAGGTTTAACACATCCTATTTCAAGGTGTGGGATAGTGGGCCAGCCTCACTGTCTTTTCCAAGTAAAATCTCATGCATGACAAGTGTGAAATGTTTCTTTGTATTCTACTGTTTGGCCACAAGATGCCGCTATGTCCAGTTTCCAGTATATGCAAATGAGGGACATGGTATAAGACTGGCACATGGCTGCAGCCATTTTGAGAAGCTGCTGAGACTCAGAGGAGAACAGACAGAGACAGAAACTGAGCTATAAAGGAGCCAGGATTCACAGTTGTTCCAGAGACAGAGGAGAGCCTGACTGTCTATACAGACGCCATCGCAGAGAGAGAGAGAGAACTCCTGGACAAGAAGGACAAGCTACCAAGATAGAGAGGACTTTCTGCAGCCGGATCATCCACTTCATCCACTTCATCCACAAGGATCTGCACCGGAGGACAGGAATTGCCGGCCATCTTTAAGGTACCTCAGCGGATGCGTGCACGCCAACGAGCTCAGGACTGTGAGAAGGCCTGATATTAGTTTAGTTAGTTTAGGCTCAGTTACAGGCCAAAGGAGGGTTTCCCAAATACATCCTCCTGTTTAGGACTTGGAGAGTTTGCTATCGCACCATTAGCTACTTGAACCGGTTCATCTGTAAGGGAAAGTTTGTGCCACATGTGTATTTGGGAGGGAAGTGGGTAAATCCATTTAAGCTGTGTAAGCTGCTGTGCTGCACCACGAGCCCCTGCAACTGCCACCACACACAATTGTTCCCGTTGGTGCTTACGGTATTAAAAAGGTAAGGGGTTAAAAGTTAGGTAAAGTTACCAGGCATCCAGAGAATACACTTATGGCGGCGCGCTGTGCAGCACAGAGTCCCAGGATACGTATTTGTAAATTTGTGTTTGGGGGATCTGTTCACTATCTTGTTTCAGAAAATTCAGGAAAACAAACCATTGTTGAGCTTGTGTTAGAGTGGCGTCCTTCGTCCGTGACTTCGCTGTATTCCGGTATACCTGCCCTTGGTACTCGGCTTACAAAGGCATCCCCGGTTGCGTTATTGTGCCATAGCTCATCGGTATGTAACCACTTGTAACTAACAGCTGGCACCCGCCATGTACTGGGCAGTCTCAGTTCATGGGTAGGCCCAATACATACTTGCGCCCCCTTCCTGACAGGCATGACGTGCTGCCCTAACTGGTTGTCTACCTTTGCCTACCCATCGTCCCGGCCTTGTGGTTGGGAGTTGAAAGTTCAGAGGAAGTTAAAGGCAAGTAATAGGTGTCAATATAAGAGTAAGTATTTTCGGAACCATAACTGTTGCTTTTAGGGTATATTCATATGTGGCAGACCCATACAGTCTGTTAGGAGTGGTCCCGCAGCCCACCGGTCTGGCTGTGGGCACACTCGGGTCCCTGTTGTCCCCCTGGCTTCTGGGACGAGTGGCGCCGCAGTCCGCGTGTAGGGCCGCGGGCGCACTCATTCCTCTATGCAGTCAAACTTTCCCAACCGCACTCCTGCTTCCCCTCAGCACCTCTGCCAGACGCTGCGCGCGTTCCCGCTCCTTAGGGCGCACGCGCGCTGGCTCTCTTAAATTTAAAGTGCCAGCGTGCCGGCAATTGGTTATTGCTGGTCGCTGACCCTATGTAAGGTATCCACTTCCGGAACGTCCTCGCCTGATCTTCAGTGCCACTAGCCTGTAGAGAAAGCATTCCCTGTGCGTTCCTGTCTAGGCCGTGTTTCCTGACCTGCTGCTACGTTTCTGACCACGAACCTACGCTGCCTGCCCTGACCTGTTGGTCTGACCTTGACTACGGGTTCGCCTTACGATTCGGTACCTCGCTGCATGTCGGCTGCCGCCGCAAGTTAGTCACGCCGGGGGTAGCGACCTGGTAGGACTCCCGCCACAGCAAGCCCATCCTGCCTTGCGGCGGTCTCTGGTGAAGACCGAGACCTACTAAGACTCCGCTCCCTGGCGTGGCCGCTACCCCCGCTTGCGGTGGCCCAGAGGATCCACTACTTGTGTCGTTACATAGTCCCAGGCATCTGAATGGCATTGTTTTGGTGGAAAGCGCATAGATTTGTGAAAACCCCATTCAGCTGACTGGGACATTTCGGTAACAAATTTGCTGCTTGTGAATATATAATCTTGAAGAGATCATGATTTTGTTGCACCTGCTCAACACCAACCCCGCTTTTGACTCTTTAACCTATCACGGATCATGGCTGCCTTTCGTACTAGTCAGTGAAATGAGAGGTATGAAGCTTTCTTCATCTCATTTCTCCATCTCGTTAGATAGAGGAACCCATCCGAATTACAGAAACATTACCACCTAATGAGTTAAGGTGGGATAAGAATGCCTCCTGTTTGTTACTGCCATGGCCATACAATTACTGCACTAACCCAGCTGCCGGGAGACTCGTATTCTCTTGCCTGAAGCTTCGTATGTGTCATATATTTATTTTTATCCTAATACATACAATGGAAATACCCGAATATTACACTGCAGAAAATAACAGGGAGAAATAGATCTGCTGCTGAAAGGGCTCCAAAGCTGACATCTTGCCTCGGCCCAGCTGTGTTTGTTTGGCTACAGCCATTAGTGAGATGAGTCCCAAAAGAGGGTTAATGGTCGAACTCTGGGGAGAGAAATACAGAGTTGTTAATTACTGTTCATGTGCTCCTTGTGGTTTTAGTTCTCTGTTCAATCTCTTTGAAAACTCTAATTGAATCTATAGCATCCTATTTGCACAGCTGCTGCCTCTGAGAATGGTTGGAGATCAAACATTGGAGTCCTAGTGGATGATTTTCTTGGGCTCCTTACACATTGGTAGCTGTTGTGGAATTTTGGTTACAGAATCGGCATTAAATCCGGTAAAAAAGGACTGCAAACCCCAATCACTCTCAGTGTAAATAATCAGCCCCAAATTTCAGACATGCTGCAGATTTTACAGTCAATTGCACTTTACAACCTATGTCTGAATGGACTGCCTGGTGTCTTATTATTGTATATAGACTCTTGCATAGTCCTAGAGTGACCTGTTCTTCTCTGTAGATGCCCCCATCTTGCCATGCCCTCATCTTGCTGTCCTCTATCTTGCCATACCCCCATTTTGTTGTCCCCCATCTTGCCATCCCTCATCTTGCTGTCCCCATCTTGTCATGCCACCATCTTGCTGTCCTCTATCTTGCCATACCCCCATTTTGTTGTCCCCCATCTTGCCGTCCCTCATCTTGCTGTCCACCATCTTGCCATGCCTCCATCCTGCTGTCCACCATCTTGCCATGCCTCCATCCTGCTGTCCCCCATCTTGTCATGCCCCCATCTTCCTGTCCCCCATCTTGCCCCCGACTTTCTGTCCCTCCTTCTTGCAATGCCCCTATCTTGCTGTCCCCCATCTTGCCATGCCCCCGTCTTGCTGTCCTCCATCTTGTCATGGCCCCATTCTGCTGTTCCTCATCTTGTCATGCCCCCATCTTGCCGTCCCTCATCTTGCTGTCCCCCACCTTGCCGTCCCTCATCTTGCCATGCCCCCGTCTTGCTGTGCTCAATCTTGCAATGGCCCCATCCTGCTGTTCCTCATCTTGTCATGCCCCCATCTTGCCGTCCCACATCTTGCTGTCCCCCATCTTGCCATGGCCCCATCCTGCTGTTCCTCATCTTGTCATGCCCCCATCTTGCTGTCCCTCCTTCTTGTCATGCCCCCATCTTGCTGTCCCCCATCTTGCTATGCACCCATCTTGCTGTGCCCCATCTTGCTGTCCCCCTTCTTGCCATGCCCCATCTTGCTGTCCCCCATCTTGTCATACACCCATCTTGCTGTCCCCCATCTTGCTGTCCCCCATCTTGTCATGCCCCCATCTTGCTGTCCCCATCTTGCCATGCCCCCATCTTGCTGTCCCTCCTTTTCATGCCCCCATCTTGCTGTCCCCCATCTTGCTATGCACCCATCTTGCTATGCACCCATCTTGTCATGCACCCATCTTGCTGTCCCCATCTTGCCATGCCACATCTTGCTGTTCCCCCATCTTGCCATGCCCCATCTTGCTGTCCCCCATCTTGCTGTCCCCCATCTTGTCAGGCACCCATGTTGCTGTCCCCATCTTGCCATGCCCCATCTTGCTGTCCCCCATCTTGCCATGCCCCATCTTGCTGTCCCCCATCTTGCTGTCCCCCATCTTGTCATGCCCCCGTCTTGCTGTCCCCATCTTGTCATGACCTCGTCTTGCTGTCCCCCATCTTGCTGTCCCCCATCTTGTCATGCCCCCGTCTTGCTGTCCCCATCTTGTCATGACCTCGTCTTGCTGTCCCCATCTTACTGCTCCCCCGTCTTGTCATGCCCCCATCTTGCTGTCCCCCATCTTGCTGTCCTCCATCTTGCCGTGCCCCATCTTGCCATGCCCCCATCTTGCTGTCCCCATCTTGCCATGCCCCATCTTGCTGTCCCCCTTCTTGCCATGCCCCTTCTTGCTGTCCCCCATCTTGCTGTCCCCCATCTTGCCATGCCCCCATCTTGCTGTCCCTCCTTCTTGTCATGCCCCCATCTTGCTGTCCCCCATCTTGCTATGCACCCATCTTGCTGTCCCCCATCTTGTCATGCACCCATCTTGCTGTCCCCATCTTGCCATGCCCCATCTTGCTGTCCCCCCCACTTGCCATGCCCTATCTTGCTGTCCCCATCTTGCTGTCCCCCATCTTGTCATGCACCCATCTTGCTGTCCCCATCTTGCCATGCCCCATCTTGCTGTCCCCCATCTTGCCATGCCCCATCTTGCTGTCCCCCCTTCTTGCCATGCCCCATCTTGCTGTCCCCCATCTTGCTGTCCCCCATCTTGTCATGCCCCCATCTTGTCATGCCCCCATCTTGCCATGCCCCCATCTTGCTGTCCCTCCTTCTTGTCATGCCCTCGTCTTGCTGTCCCCATCTTACTGCCCCCCCCGTCTTGCCATGCCCCCGTCTTGCTGTCCTCCATCTTGCCATGCCCCCGTCTTGCCATGCCCCCGTCTTGCCATGCCCCCGTCTTGCCATGCCCCCTATCTTGCCATGCCCCCGTCTTGCAGCTACGACATTCTGTAGAAGTGCTGCTCTGTATAATTATGATTATTCTGAGCTGCATGAAGAGGACGGTCACTTTAAGAGATGTAGTAGATGGAGCAGGAGACACTGAGACAGACAGGTCTGTGGAGTTCGCGCTCCCCAGCGGATCGTCTGTCACCCATTTCTTCCCCTGCTGTTTACCAGGCACCCGAGCTTTGTCTGTGAAGGAGAGAGCATTCACGCTGCTCTGTATCTGGGGATTTTCTGTTCTGGTTCCTGTTTCCCACCCACGCAGAGTCTTATTTATGAATTAAATCCTGTGGGCCTGCAATAGTATAATTACAGAACATAAAGAGCCAGCCAACGGGGCGAGTGCCAACAATGCAAGACACTGTGTACCCAAAATAGAGATCTGGGGAATCACCAATCTCCACGAATATGATTCATGTATATATAGATCTTCACGGCAAAATGACTGCATCCTACCAGAAACGGGACCTGGTGGGTGTCACAGTATTACACCTTCTAGATTCTAGAAAGGTCACGGAACAGTGAATAAAATAGACCTAGGGAGCTCATAGGGACATCCTGGAGCCCCCACTGTCGGCTCGAATAGTGGTAGGTATCAGAGAACTTAATTTTAAGAAGTTGCTTTTTTTCTCTGCTAAACTTAATTCAGCAAATGTCAAAAGATCTTAAAGGGGTTGTCTCGCTACAAAGATTAGCGTTCAACATGTAGGGAACAGTAAATGAAGACGTTCTCCAAATATATTGCGTTGTTAATTTTTTTTTTTGTTAAGGAGCTACAAGTGATTTTATCACCTTCTGTGCTCTCTCTGGTTCCCCAAGGGACTGACCTGTGTACTTCTTCCCCCCCTGCTGTTTGTTCTATCTGATAGCAGGTAGTGATGTCATCACACAGGTCGTGCAGCACAGAACTCTGGACAGTGAGAGCTTGTGTGTTATCTCATCTTTCAGACAAAAGCCAGTAATTACTGCTGTTTACTTAAACTCAGAAGCTTCCTTGGTCCTAACAGCAGGAGATTTATCTAATTAATGCCAACCTCCACCCGCCCACTGAATTAAAAAACGTTACACAATGGAGAAAACAACCCTTTCCCAATCAGTCAAGGTTCAATTCTGAGAGTGCCGTGAAAACTGATGCAGCTTGGTAAGCAGAGGTGCAGTGACATCCGTCTGCTCCTGGGCCCCATACACAGTAGGGTTAGCAGAGGTGCAGTGACATCTGTGTGCTCTGGGGGCCCATACACAGTAGGGTTAGCAGAGGTGCAGTGACATTCATCTGCTCTGGGGCCCCATATACAGTAGGGTTAGCAGAGGTGCAGTGACATCCGTCTGCTCCGGGGCCCCTTACCGAGTAGGATTAGCAGAGGTGCAGTGACATCCGTCTGCTCCAGGGCCCCATACACAGTAGGGTTAGCAGAGGTGCAATGACATCTGTGTGCTCTGGGGCCCCAAACACAGTAGGGTTAGAAGAGGTGCAGTGACATCTGTGTGCTCTGGGGCCCCATACACAGTAGGGTTAGAAGAGCTGCAGTGACATCCGTCTGCTCCGGGGCCCCATATACAGTAGTTTTAGCAGAGGTGCAGTGACATATGTGTGCTTCGGGGGCCCAAACACAGTAGGGTTAGCAGAGGTGCACTGACATCCCTCTGCTCCGGGGCCCCATACACAGTAGGATTAGCAGAAGTGCAGTGACATCTGTGTGCTCTGGGGCCCCATACACAGTAGGGTTAGCAGAGGTGCAGGGTTATTCATCTGCTCCGGGGCCCCATACACAGTATGGTTAGTAGAGGTGCAGTGACATCCGTCTGCTCCAGGCACCATACACAGTAGGGTTAGCAGAGGTGCAGTGACATCCGTCTACTCTGGGGCCCCATCCACAGTATGGTTAGCAGAGGTGCAGTGGCATACGTCTGCTCCGGGTCCCAAACACAGTAGGGTTAGCAGAGGTGCAGTGACATCCGTCTGCTCCGGGGCCCCATACACAGTAGGGTTAGCAGATGTGCGGTGACATCCGTCTGCTCCGGGGCCCCATACACAGTAGGTTAGCAAGGTGCAGTGACATCCATCTGCTCCGGGACCCCATACACAGGAGGGTTAGCAGAGGTGCAGTGACATTAGTCTGCTCCGGGGCCCCATACACAGTAGGGTTAGCAGAGGGGCAGTGACATCCATCTGCTCCGGGACCCCATACACAGTAGGGTTAGCAGAGGTGCAGTGACATCACACATTGCATAGTCTCAGAAATACTACCCTTGGCCGAAAAACTAATAATCAACACTTTTTGCAACTCTGATAAATCGGCCCTTTTACCCAAGATGGCAACAACAGATGTGTGTGCAGACAGCCTATCAAACAACTTATATACCCAGCAAGCCAGCTCCACATGTGACTTCCTTCATGATCTACATGCTGCCGACGTGTACAGCAGGAAGCAATCATAATAACGTGACTTGACTGTGCCACTCTCCTCATGAAAGGTTCCCTTTAAGTGTATGGTGTTTACTGACTCTGAGAGAACATATATGATGTATAACTCTAACCACAAACCACACCACGTCAGTGACTGCTGCAGTGTATATCCCAGGAACGCGCCCCCTACAGATGACGTAAACATCCTGCTTCCAAGGGAGCACATTTCTCACGTGTGACATTGCCCCCTGATGCCACACTATGCTCCAGCGCCCTCCGATGCCACACTATGCTCCAGCGCCCTCTGATGCCACACTATGCTCCAGCCCCCTCCGATGCCACACTATGCTCCAGCCCCCTCCGATGCCACACTATGCTCCAGCACCCTCCGATGCCACCCCATGCTCCAGCGCCCCCTGATGCCACACTATGCTCCAGCGCCCTCCGATGCCACACTATACTCCATCGCCCTCCGATGCCACACTATACTCCAGCACCCTCCGATGCCACACTATGCTCCAGCCCCCTCCGATGCCACACTATGCTCCATCGCCCTCCGATGCCACACTATGCTCCATCACCCTCCGATGCCACACTATGCTCCAGCGCCCTCCGATGCCACACTATGCTCCAGCGCCCTCCGATGCCACACTATGCTCCAGCCCCCTCCGATGCCACACTATGCTCCAGCGCCCTCCGATGCCACACTATGCTCCAGCCCCCTCCGATGCCACACTATGCTCCGGCCCCCGCCGATGCCACACTATGCTCCAGCATCCTCCGATGCCACACTATGCTCCAGCGCCCTCCGATGCCACACTATGCTCCAGCCCCCTCCGATGCCACACTATGCTCCAGCACCCTCCGATGCCACACTATGCTCCAGCATCCTCCAATGCCACACTATACTCCATCGCCCTCTGATGCCACACTATGCTCCAGCGCCCTCTGATGTCACACTATGCTCCAGCGCCCTCTGAGGCCACACTATGCTCCAGCGCCATCTGATGCCACACTATGCTCTATCGCCCTCCGATGCCACACTATGCTCCATCACCCTCCGATGCCACACTATGCTCCAGCGCCCTCCGATGCCACACTATGCTCCAGCGCCCTCCGATGCCACACTATGCTCCAGCCCCCTCCGATGCCACACTATGCTCCAGCCCCCTCCGATGCCACACTATGCTCCAGCACCCTCCGATGCCACACTATGCTCCAGCGCCCCCTGATGCCACACTATGCTCCAGCGCCCTCCGATGCCACACTATACTTCATCGCCCTCCGATGCCACACTATACTCCAGCACCCTCCGATGCCACACTATGCTCCAGCCCCCTCCGATGCCACACTATGCTCCAGCCCCCTCCGATGCCACACTATGCTCCAGCCCCCTCCGATGCCACACTATGCTCCAGCGCCCTCCGATGCCACACTATGCTCCAGCCACCACCGATGCCACACTATGCTCCAGCGCCCTCCGAGGCCACACTATGCTCCAGCGCCCTCAGATGCCACACTATGCTCCAGCACCCTCCGATGCCACACTATGCTCCAGCCCCTCCGATGCCACACTAATGCTCCAGCCCCTCCGATGCCACACTATGCTCCAGCGCCCTCCGATGCCACACTATGCTCCAGCGCCCTCCGAGCCACACTATTCTCCCGCCGCCTCCTATGCCACACTATGCTCCAGGCCCCTCCGATGCCACACTATGCTCCAGCACCCTCCGATGCCACACTATGCTCCAGCATCCTCCAATGCCACACTATACTCCATCGCCCTCTGATGCCACACTATGCTCCAGCACCCTCCGATGCCACACTATGCTCCAGCGCCCTCTGATGCCACACTATGCTCCAGCGCCCTCCGATGCCACACTATGCTCTATCGCCCTCCGATGCCACACTATGCTCCATCACCCTCCGATGCCACACTATGCTCCAGCGCCCTCAGATGACCCACTATGCTCCAGCGCCCTCAGAGGCCCCACTATGTTCCAGCGCCCTCTGTTGCTACACTATGCTCTATCGCACTCCGATGCTACTCTATGCTCGATCTCCCTCCGTTGCCACACTATGCTCCATCGCCCTCCGATGCCACACTATGCTCCAGCACCTTCCGATGCCACACTATGCTCCAGCGCCCTCCGATGCCACACTATGCTCCAGCGCCCTCTGAGGCCACACTATGCTCCAGCGCCATCTGATGCCACACTATGCTCTATCGCCCTCCGATGCCACACTATGCTCCATCCCCTCCCACTCCGCCACACTATACTCCAGCGCCCTCCGATGCCACACTATGCTCCAGCACCCTCCGATGCCACACAGTTGTAAGCCGAGTACCGAGGGCAGGTTTTCCGGAATACAGCGAAGTCACGGACAAAGAACACGACTCCAATACAAGCTCAACAACGGTTTGTTTTACTGAATTTTCTGAAACAAGATGGTGAACAGATCCCCCAAACACAAATGTACAAATACGTATCCTGGGCCCCTGTTTCTGCACAGCGCGCCGCCAGAAGGTACTTCGGTCCGGAAACTTTACCAACCGGGGGGTTGGGAAGGCCGATAACCCCTTCCTTAAAATACCAAAATCACCAAGGGGAACATTTTTGGGTGGTGGCGTTGCAGGGGTTTGGGGTGCAGCCAGCAGTTTTACACAGTTTAAAGGGTTTTTACCCACTTCCCTCCCAAACACACTTGACACAAACTTTCCTCACAGATGAAACGGTTAAAGTAGCTAATGGTGCGTAAAACCCTTCCAAGCCCCTAAAAGGAGGATTATTTGGGAAACCTCCTTTGGCCTGTAACGAGCCTAAACAAACTAAACGATATCGGGCCCCTTTTCACAGCCCCTGAGCCGTTGGCGTGCACCACCCCTGGGGTACCTTAAAGATGGCCGGGCAATTCCTGTCCCCCGTGCAGATCCTTGGGGATGAATGGAGGGTCCGGCTGCGTCAGCCCTCTCTATCTTGGCAGTTGCCCTTTTGTCCAGGAGTTTCTCTCTCTCCCTCTGCGAGGGCCCCTCTGAGGGACAGTCAGGTCTCCTTGTCCCTGGAACGACGTGAATCCGGGCTCCTTTACCCCAACTGTCTTGTGGTTCTTAAATACAGCAGCTTCTCAAAATGGCTGTACATGTGCCGTCTTATACCTTCCCTCATTTGAATACGGAAACGGACATAGCGGCATCTTGTGGCCAAACAGTAGAAACAAAGAAAATTTTAAAACTGCCCAATGGGTTTTATTAGAAAAAAAGGGGGCGGGCCCCACTATCCCACATCCCACCCCACAAAATTGCGTCCTCGAAAACCCCTCCCCACACAAACTCTCTTGCGCTGCGCTGGGGGGGTACACCCGTTGGTCTGGGACCCTACGGGGGGCTTAGGCGGGGGCCTCAGGCCCCTCCCGTGGAAAGGTTTTGTTGGCGCTCCACATCCCCGGGGTTGGAAAGATTTCACAGCTGAACCTCAGTTGACACCGGCAAGGGGACGCCCACCTTCTTCAACGAAGGGGGCTGCGGGACAGGGGTAGGTATTTTCGGGCGTAGTTTCAGGCACTTCAAAATCACAGCGCCTCAACAAATTCTGTGGATTTCTGACGGGCCCCCTGTCCCTATCGGTCTACCTCGTAACGGGGATGGGGTCCCCCCCTTTCTCTTCCACTTAGGGGCCCGCCTCCCACCTCCCCCAACTTCCCAGAGGGCCTCTTACCCCTGCCCATGACCCATCACCTGGGGCAAAACTGTCTTCTGCACAGCCGGGGGTTTTAGGAGCACCACTTTTTCAGACCTCCCAAAACCCTTTGGGCACCGTCCCATGGGCGGCGGTTTTCCCGGGGCCCAGGCCGTGGTACCGGTCGTGGTGATTCTGTCGGACTAGGCTGTGAAGATCCTCAATCTCTCACCCGGTCTCCTGAACTCAGCATGTGTGGGAGTACCGTGGTCTGTGCACCCTATTGTTTTGGCCCACATCAGCCGGAGGAATCAGGCCACCTAGCCTTCGGGCTGTCCTTAAAGTCCGCACTTTGGAAAAGGGTGCGGAAAAAACCGTCACAAGCTCCTTTCCCCCTGGGGATGATAGGGGAGTAAAGGGAAATGCTCAATCCCATACAACGGACGTTCGCTTATTATCCCCCTTTGGGAAAAACTTTCCCTTTTGGGTCGGAATGATCCTCTGTGGGCACCCAAAACACCTGTTAAAGTGCTTGCAGCCGCCCAGCAGCAGACTCTGCAGTCGATCCCTGTGGGTACAGCCAGGGCTACTTATGAAATGGCTGTCATGACCAAACGTAGAATGCCCAAGGCAGAGTCCCCAATCTGCACAATAAATCAGAGCTTAGGGGGCGATGCCGGGGAGGGTCTGAAGGGACCCCTGTTCATGCTTTACTTAACCACAGGTACGACACTTGAGGAAGCCAACACCATGCTTAAAAGTCAGGGCAATACCCCAGTCGTTAAAGCCATTATTTTTTTTTGTCACTCCCAAAAATGGGCCCTTCTCATGGGCCCCCGAGCAGCCCGGGGCCCTAAGACATGGGGATAACAACTGTTGCTGTGCTGCAACTCCGATTGTAAGTAATGGCCGGCACGGGAACCCGGGGAAAACTCTGTTATCCCATGCCTCATAGTTTTTCCCTCCTGTTCGCGGGGCTGCCCCTGGTCGGGGCCAACCCGGGCCCGGACCCACCCCTTCCTTTTGTAAATTGGGGAACCATCCTGGCCCCTTCTCCCAATCAGCCACTGTTTTTCCCAAACACCAGGGCATCCCAGACGCCACCCCACTTGGGGGTTGCCACGCCCTGGAAGCAGGGAAGGTAAATCGGGTTTTTCGTGTCCCAAATTTCCCTCATCAATGCTGCGGGATGGTGTCTGCGGGGACCCAGAGGGGGGCATCCTTCCCCATTTTCCCTCCCTGACCAATTTAAATGGGGAAAATTGGGAAAATTTTTGGACGTGCCACCCATCTCTGCTCGGGGCCCAAGTTTAGCTTCCCCAAAAAAGCGAAATGGGTTTTGTGGGTCAGACAGTCCCCTCGCACCTTTCAGGTACTCTGCAAACCTTTTCTCATAGCCCACACCAGGGTAACAGTTCCAATTAAAGGATATAATTGTCAGGATTGCGCTCTGACCCCCAAGGACCGACTGGGAAAAGGCAATTACTCTCTCTCCCCCTTCCCCCGGACTTGGGACAGCCCGCCCCCCCCATGTGACTCCGTCATATCAGCAAAAAGGGGGGTTCGAACGGCCAATTCCAGAATTGGGGACTGGTCAGCGCCTCTTTCACCGTTTAAAAGCCTCTTTCTGCCCAGGGCCCACTCAATAGGGATTCTTTGGGCCCCCCCAAATATTTTAAGTAACTCATTTAAGGGGCCCATCAGATGACGAATCGGGGTATAACCTTCGGAATACCCACCATCCCAGGAATGCCCGACCTCTCATAGTGTACACGGCCCAGGCCAGTTTTTGGACTGCCCACCTTTTCGGGGGGGCCGGGTGTACCCCTTAAAGGACCAAGCCCCAAAAAACCTATTCCTGCGGAAAACTGGGACTTCTTTGGTTTACTTAAGCCCTGGTCTCGTAGTCTTCCAGAACCTCGCATTTTGAAGATGGGGTGAACGAAAACCCAACACCACCCATCGTCCCGGGAGATCAGACGACTCAAAGTTAAGATCCCCTTAAAATGTTCCCTCAGCCGCGGGGTGTCCTGGGGCTTGGGAAAACCCCAAAGGGAATCCATTAACTCGTAAGTCCCAATGCAGAATGAAAGCTGCTTTGCCCTATCCCTGGCCCCTGGGACCCGCCATATCCCTGGGCCCGGGCAGGTCGAAAAGAAATTTGCTGGCCAGAGCGAAAAGCGACTCTTAATCCGCGGAAGGGGGTAGGCTTTACGAAAGTCTGGGGATTTACTTCCTGTGTCTCCAGAACCCGAGATTCCCTTTTTTTTCCCACAAAAACAAGGGGGGGCCCAGGGACTTTTACTCTCTTTAATCCCCTTTCTCCAGAGCTGGCCCCCATTCTTTCACTTCCCGGTACATTTTGGGCGGGGTTTGTCGGGACCGTTCTCTGATGGGCAGGCATCGCCTGTGGGGGTTTATGCTCGTTGGTAGAAACACACCCGAAGTCTTCTTATTCTCGAGAACGCCCCCTGGAATTCCAGAGGGTATCTTTCCAGCGCTTTTGTTTCCCTGGGGTCAGGGTCCTGCGGGCAATTCCCATTGAGCCTAATTATCGGCCCTTCCATTCCCCCGTCAGAGGCTCGCCCTTTGGACGCCCACTCAAGGTCCAGGCCGCCCCTTGCGGGCCATGCGTGCGTCCCCTTGCCGGGAGATTCTTTCCCCCGGAAATGGCTGGGTGTAGGGGATTTGCAGGAATGGTCAACCGCTGTCCATGCGTTGAGGCACCACGGGGACCATCCCCCCTCCCCGTGGCAAGGACCCGAGCTACCATGGTCGGTTCTGGCTCTTCTTTGAGACTGGTTCAAACCAAAATTCCAGCCCCTTCAACTTCCGTCGGTTCCCACCAGCAGCATCAAATATTTTTTTGTGTCGTGGCGGGATCTTTCGGGCTCTCGCTTACCCCCTCATTGCCCAATGGGTCGACCGATGTGGGGCTCTTCTGCAATGCAGCTCCTCTGCCTTCATCTGAAACCCCAAGCCAAAATTTTCTCAACTCGCTCATAAAAAAGGACCCATCTTTAAAGACTCTGCGTCCCTTGTTCTCTCTGCTTGGGTATACCCAGCCTTTACCCCTACGGGCATGGGGTTTCCCCTTCCTCTCTACACGGCTAAGAGAACGTAAAATGTCAGGGCAGCCGTCATTCGGGGCTCTCCTGCAAATTTTTCCAAAAGGGTTTTTTGTACATCCCCCCAATGAACTGGGCTCTTAGTAGCTTTCTACTTCAGGGGAAAGGGCCCCCATGCCACGGGGCTCGCCGTTATCCCATTAATGTTTCCTGAGGGCATTAAAGTATGATGAGGGGCTCACCCTCTCTTTTTCGGCGGTTTTTAAGAAGTAATTCGCATGCACCCTTTTGTAAACCCCCCCTTTGGGGCCCCTTCCAAAACGAGAATATTTTCTCCAGTGTGTCCCTTTCGACTAGGCGCACCATACTGTCCCCCTAACTCCCCTCCAAGGCCCCCAGGGCTATCTCTGCCCCAGTTCGGGGCTAAATTTCATATTTAATTTTGCACCACCCTTTCTGTCCATCCTGAGTGTCATTTTTTCCCGTCAAATTGGGAGGGATTGCAATAGTCCCCCCAAAAGGCAAAACTCACTTGGGGGTGTTTTTGGGGGACCCCGAGCTTGGTCTGGGGCCGGCGCCTTGACCCCGGGGAAGATCTCCCGCCCCACTCCGTCCAAACGATCGCTGTTTCCCGCACGACTACGCCAAATTTAAGCCCTACCGAGGGCAGGGTTTTTTTGGGAAACAAATCAACAAAGAACACGACTCCAACACCACCAAAAACGTTTGTTTTACTGAATTTTTGGAACAAGGGGTGAACAGATCCCCCAAACACAAATTTTCAAAAACATACCGGGGCCCCCTTTTGCACAGCGCCCGCCAAATTTGTTTCTGGATGCCCGGGAACTTTTCCTAACCCTGGGGGTTTGGGAAAGCCGATAACCCCCTAATTCTTAATACCTAATCACCAACGGGAACATTGTGTAGGTGGCAGTTGCAGGGGCTTACACAGCCCAAAATGATTTACCCACTTCCCTCCCAAAACACGTGAAAAAACTTTCCCTCACAATGAACCGTTCAATAGTAATGGTGCATAAAAACTCTCCAAGCTGAACGGAGGATGTATTTTTTTTGGGGAAAACCCCCTTGGCCCGTAACTGACCCCAAACTAACTAAACAATATCAGCCTTCTCACATCCTGAACTCGTGGCGTGCACCATCCCCTGAGGGACCTTAAAGAGGCCCCAATTCCTGTTTTCCCGGTGCAGATGGGTGGAATGGATGGTCTGGCTGCAGACCGCCTCTATCTTGGGAGCTTTTCCTTCTTGTCCTGATTCTCCTCTCCCCTTAGGCCCCCTGTTAGACAGTCAGGGCCCCCTCTGTCCCCGAACAAATGTGATCCTGGCTCCTTTTGCTCAACTGCTCGTCTGTTTTTTCCCCGAATCAAAGAGTCTCAAATGGGTGCTACATGTGCCGTCTTTACCATGTCCCCCCATTTGCATATACGGGAAAATGGGCTAGCGGCATCTTGTGGCCAAACTTGAAACAAAAAACATTTTACAACTGTTTGCAGGGTTTTACTTAAAAACACAAGGAGGCTTTTCCCTAACCCACCTATGCTCCACGCCATCTGATCCACACATGTCCAGCACCCCCCGATGCCAACTATGCCCCGCCTCCCGGCCCCACTAGCTCAGCGCCCTCTGAGCCACTTTCCCCCCGCCCCCTGATGCCACACTATGCTCCACCCTTCTGATGCCACCTATGCTCCAGGGCCCTTGATGCCACACTATGCCCTCGCCTCTGATGCCAACTATGCTCCACGCCCTTGATGGGCCCCCCTATTCCCAGGGCCCCCCGTTCCCCAAATTTGCTCCGCGCCCCCGAGCCACAGGCTCCACGCCCTCTGAGCCCCAAATAAACCCGCACCTTCGAGCCACACTTCTCCATCACCAATCCCCTTTTTAACAGTACACCCTAAACAACAACACAGCAGAAACCCCAAAAGCATCTTTCGTTACCCAAAATGTCGGTACAAGGCAAAAACAAATGTAGTGGGCCTTTTTATATACAAAAGCTGGACCAATATATAAAGTCATTGGGAGTAAAACCTGTGTATATGAAAGGGGGTGCACCAAGATGGCCCCATCCACGCTGGAGGTAATAAATGTGAAGACACATTAAATGGATTTTAAAGGGGGTTTTCTCACTACAAAGATTAGTTTTAAACATGAAGGGACAGTAAAATGAAGATTTTTTTCTAAATACATTGGTCAATGGATTTTACTTTAGTCATGAGATAAGAGACATTGTATGGGCTCCGAGTGCACACAGGTTTCTATGGTTCCTTGACCATAATTCTGTTATCTGATTAGAGCAGAGAGCTTAGAGCAGGGTGTGAAGTCACCGCATGGATGGACTGAAGGGAAGAAGGTTTTGTAAAAAGAACCTGATGGTAAAACTCCTCTAATAATACTGTTATGGAGCATTGTGGCTGACTCGTATAGGTTACTATTTATGGCACTGTTATGGGGAAACTGTGGAAAGCACTGTTATAGGGGAAATGTGGATGGCACTGTCATATGGGGGAATGTGGATGGCACTGTTATTGGGGAATGTGGTTGACAATGATATGGGGGCAGTTTGGAAGGCACTGTTATAGGGCACTGTGAATGGCACTGTCATGGGGAAATGTGGATGCACTTTTTTTGGGGACGTAAAGGGGACTGTCATGGGGAAAAATTGGGTGGCCGGCATAGGGAAAATCTGGGTGGCATGTTTAGGGATCTTGGAGGGCAAGTTTTAGGGGGGTATGTGGAGGGACTGTCATAGGGGAAATCTGGATGGCACTGTTATAGGGATGCTTTGGAGGGCACTGTTATAGGACCTCGCCTCAAACAAACAATCACTGCATACATTTAAATCTGAACTCGCATCAGCCAAACGGACTACTTCCCACCCCATACCTCCCCGTCTCACAACCCCAGACAACTGTCAAACCTTCAACGCTCTCCCTCTCCCCCCACCACCTCCCCCTCACCCTTTCACAGATGACTTTTGCCTTCACTTCTTAAAAAATCAATCTCATCAGACAAAGCTTCCCCCACATCCCCCCCTGTCTATCTTAAATTTCCCGAGTTCCCCACTCCCACCCCTACACCTCTCATCGCTTTCCCCCTAACTTCCTTTCTCTGCACCATGACAAGCTCTCCCCCTCTATGTCCAAATCCAACCTCCTCCTTAACTTTTCCCAGCCCTCTCACCCATCCCGACCTTAGTGCTGTTTTTCTCCCGCCCTCGCCCACTTTAACCCTTTATTAACCCCTGGCATTTCCCTTCATCCCTTTTAAAAAGCGAATACCCCCTCCTTAAAAAAACCTTTTAACCCTTTGTCTGTCACTTGATCTATGTTATTCCTGAACCAGTTATTTTGCTTTCCCTCTCTTTTCCCCTCCTCCTTTACCCACTGCAAATGGGTTTTCCCCCCCCACTCTACAAAAAGCCCTAACCCAAAATAAAGATAC